>PYSP01000191.1:0-74497 GCA_003049395.1 Pseudohalonectria lignicola
TTTAGTGACCTTAAGTGTGGTAACTAGCAATTCTTAGCGCATGCGCAAAGTAAAGAACCCCTGCAAATATAAGCCTGACGACCTTATATTTCAAGATTAAGATATTAAGTGTGGTTATAAATCGGTAACTTAGGTATAAGCAGTATATCGCCAGAGCGGCGACTAAGGGCCTTAAAGCGGCGATAACGCTAAAACGGCTACGAGGGCTAACACTATTAGTGGCTAAGCAACTTTTTACGTTAACGGTAGCGCCCGTAATAGATTATATATTAACCGTCTGGATATACGCTTATAATAAGACCCTGGTTAAACCCCTTAACAAGGTGTAAAATGTTAAGGCGTAAGCCATTATAAAGACCTTCCGCACCGTGGCTACGGCGGTAGCGGAGGCGGAAGCTAGCATCCTCTTAATATAGTAACGATTCGAAAGACGGGCTACGACCTTCTGGGTGGATCTATACACCCTCCCGGACGTCCACCCCTTAACTAAGACTGAGACGCGGATAATAAGGCGGTTTACGTTACCGCTGTAACGGATTACCGCCGCATACGAGGGATTACTAATCGAAAGGCTAAAGGTTATCCATCCCTTCGCACTTAACCTATAGGAGGAACGGGTAGGACGAATTCAGGACGAGGATATTATTAAAGTCCTTAAAGGAAGTAAGGGGTAAAGGTAAACGGTTATTATTACAAGTATATCGGTCAGAAGCGAAACGGTCGGTATCGGTGCTATCACTCGGCCCGTATAGGCTACCCGGTTTACCGAGGAGCTGGTTTCAGTAACCGTTACGTTAAGTATACGAGACGAGTAGAACCCGTTTACAGCTGAACTCGCGGCTATAAGCAGAGCGTTAAATATATTACCGGAATATCTCGGGCACGATATTATAATTCTTACCAGGAATAAGGTAATAACGTAAGTAATCGGCAAATTATACCGTTAATCGGGATAGGTAAATATACGGCGGATTTACGCTATTATTAATAAGTTAAGAAGTAACGGTAATATTATCTCGATAGGGTGGATCCCAGCGATTAAAAACTCGAGCTTAATTAAAGCAGCGAAGACGGCGGCGAAACGGAACGCCGACCCGAAGAAGTTACTAATGGAGAGATTATATCGGGCGGCATCGATAACACTCGCTACGGTAAGACGAAACTAAGAAGGCTGCCGGACCTTACCAGTAGGTGTTAGCAAATACTCTAAAAGAGTCGATAAGGCGTTACCGGGTAAACACACGCGCTAGATATACGATATGTTAACGGCGGCATAAGCGAAAGTGCTCGCACAACTGCGAATAGGAATGATTCGACTGAATAATTACCTATATAAGATCGGCGCGGCATTAATAAAGGAATGCCCTTACGGTTACGCCACCGAAATAATAAACCACTTTCTATTCCGATATATAAGGTGGATCTCGTAACGCGTAAAGATATAGTAAGAGACTAGCGCGAGTATAAGTAGCCTGCCCTTCCATTTAGGAGGGAAGGTATATACGGACCCGGACGACTGGACGCCCGACATGGCAGCAGTACAGGCGACCATTAGATATGCCATGGTAATAGGACGGCTCGACGAAGGACAGCAGACGACCTAACCCACTTATAACCACTCATCCTCTCCCACTAACCCATTCACCTCGTGCCACGACAGCAGGTTCGCACCAGCGGCTGAAGATAGGAAGCTGGGCACCTGGAGAAGACGCCTTCACGGACAACTTGCTACTAACCCCACGAGAACTCACCACTAAAGGATCATTAGCCTGGGACGTTGAATTCAGAAGGGCGCTTATGTAAGGGCTGGACGAGACGAGAAAGACGCGTGACGGAACGGATTATGTATTTAACCGGTAGTTGCCCTAGACCCCATCGGGCGTAATACAGTCAATCAATCAATCAATCTGTCTAATCTGTACAGTATATACATTGCTTTAGAGGACTAGGGTTTCTCAATTGTGATAAAGCATGATTTGAAGTACCTCATGGTGGTTTAATCTCCATCCTTGCCCCCCGCTCCCTAGTATCTTTGTTTCGTGGTGGTTTGTTTTCACTCCCTAATTGTGCCTCTTCTATTCCTTTACCGAAGCCATTCGTGTAGCTACAAACTCGGATGCGCTGACAGCTGAGTCGCTGACACAACCTCCATAAGCGCAGCTCATAGCCATCCCTCGCAACCTCATTTAAGCGGCTCCCCAATGTCTCTCACAGATTCAATACATACCACCAGCTACCTCGGATGCTATCCTAGGCCGCCAAGATCAATCGCATAGATCGAGAGCTTCTAGAAGAAAGGGTCTGGGTCGGCCAATGTGCCCGGCCAGAAGAACATCACCCCGGTGAAATCCCGCAGGGTCATCCAAAACTCTTTGAGAGTTCTGATTGTCAGTATAGATATACTTCTTGAAACAATTTTGAAAAACTGCAAAGCTGGTATAATTGGACCTACCGTTGGTGAGATCCAGCTTCTCTGGGCTTTCCAGAGATCTTCGTTCCATGGCCTGTCCACAGTTGATCAAGGCAAAGACGGCACCACACCGTCCCTGAAGATTGACCCAGAGTCGTAGAGATTCGGCCACCTCTTCCATGTCCTAGTAGATCCCAGGAGGTCATACACTACAAGCGGCCTTCTTGTCTCTTCGGCTACCACTGTTGCGCCGTAGGCTCGTAGGTGTCAGCTCACATTTCTGGGATGGACTCTGGGTGTTCAAGCTGATGCTTGATTTACTTGCCTTTAACGAATGAGTCGAACGCCTGCTGTGGGCCTGCCACTTGAAATAAAGGCCGGCTATGAGTTACCTTCTCTTCCTGAGAGACTCAAACGTGTATTCCCTAATTGAGAAGTTCTGTACCAATGAGACGGTGCTTGCCAGCTCCGGATGCACACCCGTCTTTGTTGACAAGTCTGCGGACCATTCCACCTTGTTGAGGCACGAGGCTAGAGCGTATCGGACAAGTCCCTGGCCTCTTGCAGGAACATGTTAACAAAGGGCGTGCATTCGAGATACTCTTTGTCCGTGATGTGGAAGCCATAGTGGAGTTGGAGGACTCGGATTGGCGTTTTGGAAACGGCATGCTTGTCTAGCGTTTCCCTGTCTAAGTCGAAGAACCGATCAACGATGGCACGTTGCTTAGACTAGCCAGTTGTTAGTCTAGATTTCGGAGTCTCGGGTGGCGGGACTGATCCCTGTAAGTGCCCTAAATAACTGGGAATCGGCTCCGCCGTTCCTCCCCTATCTTGCCTCCTTGACGACTTGTCAGGTTGGTGAAGTCAACACTGCGCTCGGAGAGATCGAGCGGCCCATCATCGCCTTCAACGCTTTCATATCTCTACATCAGGAGGGCGATCAAGAGCGGCAGACAGCCAGGTTAAGCCACACCTCCGTAGTCTCACTACCAGGGGTCATCAAGACTGTCAAGCCTGCGCATGGGGGCAACGTGCCGCTGGCGCGCTCTCTTGTTGCGCAACGACGTCTAAATCTCTACGAACACGGACCCCAGGGAGGACAGTTGCTCGGACCTACCCCCGACGAAGACGCTGCGACGAAGGCTATCCTCGACGCCGGCGCAAAACTCGATGCTCTTCGAGCCACTACAGACGGATGGGAGATCGATGGCGTCTCCGTCACAGTCCGCTGCCCTGTCTGCTCCTTCGGGATTGTGAGCGTTGCCGCCTTGCTGGTCGTTGGCGGCCTAGTAGCAGCCTTCACCGTTGGGGAGCGTATCGAAGGGGTGGACCTCTTCAACATTGCGACCTTCACCTAGGTCCTCGCCAGCTTCCTGGTGCTTGTTGCCAAGAGCGTGCGGGTGTCGTACTGGCCCTGGCATGACTTCCTCCGAGGGGAGTCAGGTGCTGCAGCGTGACGGAGCTGCGAAATGTGACGGGGGTGGACGGCCAGGACATCCTCATGTTCATGCTGTCGACCCAGGGGAGCAACAACCTGACGACTCGAGGCCCGTTCAATAAGGCATTCAAGAACCGCGGCGACGACAGAGATGGGTTCTTGATCGACATCAAGGCTGACATTGAGACGCTCATGTCGAGTGGGCCGATACCTGTCAAGGTTAGTGGCCTGCAAGGTTCGAACATTGTCTCCCTCGACTACACAAGCCGCGATTCTAGCTTAGGCTTGCAATCCGTGGACCACTCAATGTCCGTAAATGTTCCTGTATTGTACTGCCGCGATATCCCCAGCTTGAAGGACCAAGACGCTGTGCTTAGAATTTCGGACAGACTTGTTTGGACGAGAGTCCTGGGCATCTATAACTCAAAGGGGAGGAGGTTTCGATAGATAGAATCCAGGGGCAATCAACGGCTGACTTTCCCCAATGCTGCCATGACTCTCTCCTTCCCATGATATTCATGTTACCCTTGAACTTTGCGAGAAGACGTCATATCCCCGTATCGCCACATGGATAAAAGGCTGTTTCTGGTCTAAGACATTCATATAGCGGTGAATCGTCAGAACCCCACCAAGAGGCCAATATCTTTTTGTATTTCTTTTACATAGGCTAAATACGTATAGCTTTACCCTCAGGCGCCGAACAGCCAACAAAGAAGCACAAGTTGCTTTGCAACTTCTCAGGTTCAAATTTCTTGAAGCCCAGAGACTCGTGCCAAACGCTATTCTCACAGACGGTTCAGGCTGGCGCTCCCCTGCACAAGGAACATCGAATAGGCTGCCAGGTGGCCAACCTGAGTCGGGTCAGGCAATATGCATGCCTCAGTCTCACTACTCGCCGTCATTGCGGCTGCCATCCTCCCGGTGATGGCACAGGCGCCGACTAACGCGACCATTCGCTACATGCCATTCGGCGACTCCATCACGGACTACGGCTGCTGGCGGGCCTGGATCTGGGAGCGACTCCGGCAGGATGGCTACGGGGTCGACCTCGTGGGCACCCGCAAGGCCGAGGCGGCCTGCAGGGGCCTCGTCTACGACAGGGACCACGAGGGCCACCCGGGCCACCAGGCGGCCAACATCGTGCGGCAGGGCCAGCTCGCTGACTGGCTGAGGCAGAACCCGGCTGACGTCGTTACCATGCACCTGGGCACGAACGACATCCTCCTCGGCGGCAGGAGGACGGCGGATATCATTGCGGCGTTTAGCACCTTGGTGGATCAGATGCGTGCCAGTAACCCCGGGATGCGGATCATTGTGAGTTGAGGCCTGTGCATGATAGCTTCGCTTTCCCTAGCAAGTCATGATGCTTTACGGTTTACCAGATGGGGCCCCTAACACATCAACCGCCCAGGTCGCGCAAATCATCCCCCTCCCGGCAGCCAGCCGCGCGGTGCAGGACCTCAACCAGGCCATTCCGGCCTGGGCGTCGTCGAAGAACTCGTCCAGGTCGCCCATCTGGGTCGTGGACCAGTGGACCAACTTCTCCGGCGGCTCGGACCTGTACGACGGCATCCACCCCAGCGAGTCTGGGGACCTGAAGATCAGCAACGTCTTCTATCCAGCGCTTGTCAGGGCCATCGAGAGCATTCGGCAGGGGAATGGCACTCCGTGACAAGAAGAACGAGGGTTCCGCCGGGTCGGCGGGTGGTGGTGGACTCTGGAGCTGGGAGGGGACGTGAGTGCGAGGCGGGAGCGATTTTCGCTGTCACTACAGAATCATATGACCCAATCAACACCCGCCCCTATCACTCCTAGGTGCATATTAGAATTCCTCCGAGCCACATACCGTCGAGCTCATAACCTCAACTCAAACCCTCACCATCACCCGAATCAGGTACGACACCTCTCCTTGATGGCATCAAAAAGAGCCACAAGTGCCCGCGAGTCCTCCTCCCTGGTCTCGTCCGCACGGTTCAGCTCAGCCACGGCGCGGTAGCGATTCACCCCGTGGCGCTGCTCCACGATGGCGGGGCTGTTGTTCCCAAAGTGCATCCTGCCGGTCGCCTCGTCCGCCTTGATCCAAGGGCTCGGCAGCAACCCGGCGTCGAAGGTGATGTACCTCCTCCCGCTCAGCCTCCCTTCCCACTGGCGGGCCGGCCCCGGAAGGTCCGCCCGGAAGAAGTGGTTCCCGTGCTCGCGGTAGGCGCCCCTCTCGTCCAGGCGGAAGTCCACCAGGCCCGTCAGCCGCGTCCTGACCCCGTCCAGCACCGCGCCGGCCCAGGTGCCGTCGAAGGTGTAGACGGCGTCCTCGTCGCGGGTGAAGCCGAACGCGCCCCGCGGCTGCCGCTCCCAGCCGTCCGTTCGGACGCCCCACTCCGCCAGCTGGCGCTCACCGGCGCGCAAGTGTGAGGCCACGTAGCAGCCGTCGAGGCGGAGCGAGCGCAGCGTCGTCTGCCGCAGCACCCAGTCGAACTGGTCCTGGTGGGCGACCACGTAGCTGCCCAGCGCCAGGGCGGACAGCCTCGGGAAGGAGAGCCCCCGGCCGTCGAAGTTGCCGGGAACGACGCCCCAGCACTCCCGGAAGAAGAGCGTCAGGTGGGTGAGGTTGGCCGCGACAGAGGGGAGGAGCTCCCGCTGGAGGTAAGGCTCGTACGTATGCCGCTCCGGGCACTCCAGGTCGTGGTCCGGCCCGGGTTCGCAGCACTCCTCCGCGACCATGAGGTGCAGCCGCTCGACGTCCCCCAGGACCTCCCGGAAGAGGGCCGACCCGGTGATGTCGGGGATGGGCACGTTCTGGAGGTTGAGGAGCGTGAGCGACCGCACAGCGCTGTAACTCCCGCCGGCGGGGCCACCCTCGGCCCGGAGCGCGTCCCCGCGCCACCGGCGGTCCCTGAGGGCCTTGAGGACCTCCAGGAGTGTGTTCTGCCGGGTCCACTCCGGCTCCACGTCGTCGAGGGGCGAATCGCTCTCCGGGCCCTGGCAGTGCTCCGAGAAGCTCAGCTGCAACGACCTGAGGTTGGGCAACTCAGCGATGCGGCCGATCGCGTCAGTGAGGGCCTGGTACTCGCCCTCCTCTTCCCATTGGTTCCAGGTGTCATAGTCGCCGCCCTCGTACATGTCGCTGCGCACCGAGTGGATGACGACCTGCTGGGCCGCACGCCTGACTACCTCCCTGTTGAGCCTCTTATGCCAGGCCTTGAACTCCGCCCCCTCACCCGGGCTGGGCCGCTCGCCGCGCTTCAAGGTCACGGTCCGGAACCTGTGAGGCGTGGCGAGCTTGTTCCAGAGGCGGCACACGAGACGCGAGTTGCTTATGTGCTCGTAGTTTTCCTCGCCCGTCTCGCCATCCGTGGTCTCTACCAGGTGGCCGATGATGAGGTCCAGGACCTCCGTTGGGGCGCTATTGAGGTGCATTATTGTTAATGAGAGACGACGTTCCTGGAACGATGTGGGTGAAAGAAAATTAGTAGCACCACCACTTAGGGGTAAGTGCTCGTTATCAATGTCAGGGGAACCCCGATAAACCGCGCTCGAATTGTGGGCCCCAACAGGCCAGGCCATGATGTGGTATCCCAGGCTGGCTGGCAGCCTGAAATGCAGCTCGCTACCGCCAAGCAGGTAACATGGGTCAAGGTGCACATCACCTTATTGCTTTTTTAACGACATGGAAGCTGGACGCGTTCACACCAAATAGAGCGCCTCAAGAGTGAATGCTAGTCGACACACTATCGGCGTAATCCACATGTATCCTAATTGAGTCATCTATTCTATACCTATTTGCACGACTCCTCCGGTCCGCATTCCGCACGGCTTCGTACCAACAATGAGCTACGATTGGTTCGCCAGCAACGGGCGCGGGTTATCCCAAAGCGCGACGTAGGAATGCGGGAATCCTGATCTAGGAAGTCACCTCCTTTCTGTTCTCACTTTTCTTCCTTAATCCGTACTCACAAGTCAATTTGGTGTCCTGTCCCCCTCTCTATTCCCCAGAAATCAGCGAACCCATGATTCCACAAGCAGATCATACACACTCTCTCCATGAGCCTCGGCCTGGTAGCCCACTCCCTGCATCGCCTTCCTGGTAGATTCGACCCTGTCTCGCAGGCACGCCGCTTCGGCCTCGGCGTCTCCTAGAAGGAAGAGCGCCAGCGACAGGATGTACGAAGCACGTATGATCTCCCAGTCTGCCACCTTCCACAACTCCGTTATGCTCACCGCGTCCTTGAGGTGGTCCCTGCTGCCCAGTTGGTTTTGCGCCGTCCTTCCAGCAGACCAGCTTGCGGCCAGATGGATCAGGGGGAATGGCCGGACATACCGTACCACCTGTAGGTAGTCTTTGTCTCTTGAGGAGTAGAAGTTGCGGAGTGAGATGATGCTCAACTTGTAAGGCACAGCGCCATATTCGCCGAGACTCCCTCGCCCTGCTCGTTGAGTGTGTCCCGGCCCTTCGTGAACATCGTCTCTGCTGTCCTCAAGTCCCCTGCCGCCAAGTGGGCATTGCTAACCTAGTAATAGTATCCCCTTGAACTCGATCAGCGCTCATGGACTCGGACGACTGGATTTGGTGGACACCTTACCTGAAAGTTGGTTGTGTGCCTTGGGCGTATTGCTTGGCGGAGCTGAACGACTCCAATGCGTCGTTGAAACGGCCGAGGGCCGTGTAAGCCCTGCCCAGGTTGGCGAGATTCATCCTCACATTCCCTTTCTCCGTCCATGCCAGTGTATTTCGGCGAATGGTGTGGAATCGCAATGCATCCTCGTTCTTCTGAAGAGAAAGGCTCAGGTTCCCGAGGTTGTTCATGACGACCCAGATGTCCTCGTGCCCGACCGGCAGTTCTTTGCAACAGATATCTCGAGCTATCTCCAATAGCTCCTTAGCCCCGGAAAAGTCCCCATTCATCTCCCTCTCCAGCGCAGCCGAGTTGCAGATATGAGAGTACGCTAACGGATCCTCTTGGATGAGATTCGTTGTTTTGAACGCCTCAAGTGTGACCATTACGGCCGCTTCGAGTTCTTTGGTTGCACCCTTCTTGACGAGATAGTAGGCTGCATTGCACATCAGTCGACAGAACTCCTTGGACGGCTATAGTGTGGCACCGGAGCTCGCTTCGGTTCCCACGTGATCGCGAAGAAAATGCGCGTGCTGGATTAGCGCGCCGCACTCTGGGATCAGGGAGCGAAGCTCCTCCCATGAACCTGTTTGGGGAATGACTCAAAGGGGAGGTGAGAGGCGTCATGGAAGGCACCCTGGAGGTCTGACTTCTATGAGATAGTACCTGAACTCTGCCTGAACAAGTCGGTGGATGGAGAGGTTGTCGTTGTCAGAATCCCGTTGAACTAGGGCCAATGAGATGAGCTCCTCGATAATATTGGAAACTCTATTCACTATTAGCCTAGAATTCCTGCGAAGGAGAAAAAGTAATCTGTTGTCTCTTACCCGAACTCGTCCGTGCAGAACTCCAAGTGATTGGGGAGACCCAGGTCCTCGCCGACCAGGAATATTGACTCTGGAAGAGCATTAGGGGCGAGAAGGGAGAGAACACCTAGCGTCGTATATGCCCGAGGGGAAAGACTCTGAAAAGACATGGTGAAGACTGTCTTCAGGCCCTCGGTGTAGCCGACGTAGAGCAGTTCCATCCCGTAGGCGTCCCGAACCCGTTGTAGGTACCAAGCGTGCATCTCAAGGTACTTCGAGATCGACCGCTTCTTCTTGAACATGAATGATGCGACTTGCGCCAAAGCAAGTGCATGGCCGCCAAGGAGATCAGATAGAGCTTCTGTCGCTTTGAATTCCTTTGGTTTGGGGGATGAATGGCCCAAGATATGGTGTACGAAATCCGCGCCTTTATCCTCAGAGCCTTCGGGGTCGAATGAATTGATTGGAAGAGGGGCAGACTGTTGGTGCACTTCGAACATGTGATTTCTCGTAGCCACTAGCACCGAGCTGTGATCCGCAACGGGCCAGTACTGCAGAATCCAGTCGGGATCCTTTGCATTGTCGTATATCAACAGCCACTTCTTTTCTGCGCACAAGTAAGCATAAATTCACACACTGCAACAGGACTGCAAGCCCATGGTGATTGCTATGAGTGAATTACCTGTCCTTTCAAGCCACTTCAAAAAGATAATTCGGCTGTGGACGCCTTGGTCTTTGTGAGTCCAAGCCAACGAGGCGAACCGCCTTGGTGACGCTCTCATCAAGACTTGCCAGTGTCTGGGCATGGATCCAGAAAATTGCATTGTAGTCTTCGAGGCCTCCTCAAGCTGGGAGAGTAGACACTGAAATTGCGTGGAAATGGTCTCCCATGTCGTTTCTTTGAGGCCTTGGAGAGAACTGTCTCTGAACGCCAATATGATGTTCAGCCACAAGTTGATGAGTTCCTTTGATATCTCCACATGATTTACAGGTTCTTCTTCTGCTCGGTAATTATTGGTCAGGCTTGCCGTTGACTCATTCATGAACTCGAGTTTGATCCCAATTTGCTTGATCGTTCTGTTGATGCGCTCCAATGACCCTGGGCCGGATTTTCCGGGGAGGTTCAGTGCGAGCTGGGCAGAGAGACCGACGTTTAGCACTTGGGGGAGCTAACCAGGACGAATATATAGATGATATCGGTGATCATTAGCATACCTTTATGACAAGGAACAGCAAGCCCCACATCATTAAAACCTCAACTTTGTTCCTCATGAGCTCGACGAACGAGTTGGCGAACAGATCGTAGTGCTCCAATGCGGGAAGGAGAAGTAGAGCCCTCTGGGTAAGTGTCGAGCATCCCAGTCAGGCTCAGGCGGAAGGAATTCGCTGATTTGACACCAAGCTCTTCCCTAAGATCATTCTTCTGCAGACCCTTCTCGCACCTGGAGACGGTGGACTTCCACGCCTTGATGTATATCTGGTCACTAATACTTGTCCTCAGCTGCTTGTCGGGACCATGATGGTGGTACTCAGGCGACCGCATCTGCATCGCGACCCATCTCGGTGTCTTACTGCTCACTAGTCAGGACCAGCCATGATTCCTTTCAGCGACTTCTGATCGCCATTGGCCGTCGCATCACCGGCTTCGAGCTCAAAGCTCGTATGTGGGCGGGGAGTCCCAGCCACAGCGGCGCATGGGATGGTTCAGGCAAAATGGTTGAGGGCAGGCTGGCAGGCCGCTCGGCTGCTTTCGTGTGAAGAGCAAGATATCTTTCAGCCAATTCGAGGAATCGCCAAGGATATGAACAGCAGTCGATGTTGCTGGGTGCAAGGCGCGAAGTAACAAAAGGCTCATGCAGGTGTCCGAGGCTCGGTTCTGGAATTTTGGATGTAATTGACTGGAGGACCAACGGCCTCTGGTTTAGGCATGGAGGAAAGCAAGCTTGGCACGTAAAAGTGGGATGACAGGATGGAGACTGCGTGACTGCTTACGCGCCTGAGGTAAGGAAGGTACGGGATGGGAAAGAGTCTTACACGCCAACTAGACAAGATGAGCAGCACGTGACTGTCATTGAGAGGGCGGAAGGCTGGTAGACAGCCGACATCCCCTTGACACCCTCTTTGAGGTCACGAGCTCACTGCACGCCACTGTTCGAGCCAACTGCATATGTGGGTGGTGTGTAACCGCACCTCAAGTCATTAGGTACCGCAGCCAATATGCCATGTTTTGCGGTTAGCAGTTGCTGCACTGGTTGGAGCTACGGGAGGAACATTTAGAACACGCTTCAAGTACTGCTCGACGACGAGCCCATGGCTCCCCTAGAGCCATTGAAAATCTGTGATATCTCGATGATGTCAAGTTGAGCTCTTTGTTTCAAAGTTCCTTTGTTCGGGTGGTAGCGCGCCGTACGTTGAGCCCACAAGCTTGAACTCTCCAAGACAGAACATATACAGGAACTAACACCGGAGTCACCTTTTGCGGCTTTTGTGGACTACACCGCGGACCTCTATATTTTCAAAATAGAAAGACCTTACTAGCTGTACCAAGTCGAGGGCGTGGAGCCAAGCGATCTCAGTCACGTCTATGAACCCCACGACATGTCAAACTAGCTGGAGGACATCGGAGGTCGAGAAGTGAGATACCGTTCTAAAGTTCCAGTCACCACCGAAGAGCAAATGATATATCCATACGTAAAGGAGGTGAACACCCTCCTGAAGGAGGTTTTTAACACTCCATATGTGGTTTGTTATGATGTTCGAGTAAGAATCTCTTGCTCCGGAGGCGAATGATTAATTAATGATAATAATTAACATCGGATCATTATAATTACTTATTACTTAAAGAGTAATAAGGTTACGATGTTCAGTTTAAGTATGATGAAAATCTTTCGGACTCGCTAGTCTTTACCCAAGAATTAACTATTTTACAGGATGGTTTCTCATATAATTATCGGCTCATCCGTAAAAACCTAGCTAACAAATTCAACGACCTTCGGACCAACGTCTAGCACCAACGGCAGCGGATACATCAGGACGTGAATCATCATCGGGCGAACATACGAGATTATATCATCGACCAGAGACTGGGTATTCAAGAACATTGAAGGAGAACGCGGGTCATGTTATCAATCTTACAAGGGCAGGTGAAGGCAAGGGAGCAAGGAATAACAATCTTACAAGAGCTGGTGAAGACAAGGTTACAAGGAATGGCAAGGGATCAATCAATGATAAAGTGGCTTCCATGGGCTATTATCAGTTAGATTATCTCGACAACCGCGGCCACCGCGATTTCAGTAGCAGGAACAGATATTTAAAAGATCTGTAAACCGAACTGGTTCAGGAGTCGCCCATCGGGCAACTAAGGCCGCCAAGCGTCTCTGAAGTTCTTAAAGCGGTCTATGTAGCGATGATACACACTAGCTACTCCTTCGTCTAACATGAAAGGATTCAAAGGGCCATTCGATTTGTGTTTTAGCTCATTAATTGAGCGAAGGTGCTCACAGCGATCAGCGGCGCATGAACCGGGACTACAGTCCCGAAGAGAACGCCTCGACCAAGCGGTCTGCACCATCGCCGCCAGTCGCCTTGGTTCATGCTGGTAAAGCTCTCTGACTGCCCGGCGCTGGCTATTTCCACTGAGTCGTCTCTCACTGATGTCTCCCCTCACTCCTCAGACCATACTCCGGTAGGCGACGGGAAGAGAATACAGCGACACCACTCGGACCAGGAATTTGACAGGTTCCGTCCGGGCGTGTGGAGGGCAAGAATCATCGAGTACGTGACTCCCGACTCTCTCACTGAACCCCGTGCTGAGGCGTCCTCAATGTGTGGCGCCCGCTCAAAGGGCCCGTCGTCGACTCGCCCTTAGGTCTCTGTGATTACCATGAGGTTGGTCTTCTTAACTATGATGGCGCCAGCCATGAGAAGCTTTTCAATGTTGAAATGCTCTTTGATGCACGGGGTTCTGAGTGCGTACTCTCTCCACGATGGGGTGCGCCGTTGATGACCTTGGCCTCTAGCAAGGCATGGCTCGACGGTTGTGAGTGCTGCGCAAAAATGTCTGGGACGCAAAGATCAACAAGAGGCAAGAAACCTTGTTGGTCAGAGCCTGATGGTATGACTGGCTTGGGAAAAAAGCAATTCTCTTCGGAGGCTGCTGTTTGTAGAAAATGCCCGCCATAATTACAGCCTAGGTTTCATTAATGGGTAAACACGATCGACTAGACAGAAAATCAGTATAAGAATAACAAATCCTTAAAGCAACCCCATAATAATTAGTCCGTAAATCTCCAGACCAGATTATGATGAATGTCAATGAATGACCGTGACCGCTGTGCCAGTCGAGAGCGCCGCATCTCGGGATCGTGACAGCAAGCCTTCCACGACCAGATGGAAAGCCATTCTAAACCAAGGAAAACATGGTGAGCTGGACGCCCCTCTTCTCCAGCATCTCGGGCTCTAACCCGGGGTCGTAATTAACGACGTCTCCGGTTTCCTTATGCCGAAAGAAGTCACAATGGTATGGATCATCCCCATCAAGTTCCCTCTCAACCCGTTCCCACCCCTCCAGCGGCTCGAGCCTCGGATCTTCTTTGGTGGTCTCTCCAGTCTGCGGATTGTGGTTGAGATGTCTCGGGCGACTGTACCCAGCATGCTCTATGCTGACTCTCCAGGGCTGGGGCAGGGGGCCGAGCAAGCCTATGGAGTCCTGGAGACCGTACACGAAGCATTGGCATATCACCTGATAGCTGCCTTGGGCGCCCGGACGCAGAACAACCGGATTGAGGCATCCGAGGAAGACTGCGATGACATCACCAGCCTCCACATCCCCGGGAGCTAGCCCGATGTAGCCTTCATGAGTGTGGATGAAGGCACGGCCGCTGCATAACTCGACAGCCAACTCGACGGCCGAGTTTATCATTCCTAGGCTCCAGCCCCCTCCGCCGGGTTCCCTTCCGAGGGATCCTGTGGCATGGTCCCCAAACAGCGCCCCCTCCCAGTTCTGCTTCACCCAAGCATCTAGAGTGGGGTGCTGACCATCTTCCGGCCAGCGCTCCCTGACCTTGTTTTCTATTAGGGTGATCGCGTAGGCCTTCCGCAGGGGCTCGCCGGTTGGGGTGTACACAGAAGAGTCGAGATCGGGAGGCTGCCAGTTCCTTATGTGGTTTACAGCGCCGCAGCTGTCCAGATCCAGCGGCAAAGGATCACAGGCCTTGCTGACCACGGCGAGCTGTACACCAAGGACTCCGAGCATATTGGGCGTGTCGGACGAGTATTTGACGTGAGCACGCGATGCACTGGCGGCGAACTGACGGCTGTGGTACCTCCTGTGGGGTGCCCCCGACCATCTTTACAAAATCTCGGTGAAGATGACAAGCGGAGGGTGTACGGGAAGGTGCAGTCGACAACGGGAAGGAAGAGGCCCCTGACTCCAGAGAGCAACAGAAACAGATCCTCGGGGCATGTGCTCATTGGTGTGCGGCTGAGGAGCTTGTGAAAGACAGACCTGACAGCTCGACCTAGCAGAGAGAAGTCGATAGTATCAGCCCCGCAACGAATGACGGCCCCGAGGCGTTTGCTCGCAAGTTGGATCTCCTGGACGACCCAGACCCGGTGGAACCACGGACGCCGCAGGAGCGCGGCCATCGCGTCCCATTCGTGCTTGGTATATGGCAACGATTTGCTGGGAGCGTACCATAGCAGCTGCTCAGCAGATGGTGCGGGGAACAAGTACCAGTCCCTATCGTCAAGCTCTACCTGAGACCCGAGGTGCCGGAGGGCGGACAGAGCAAGAGTGCTATCGTCGCCCTGAGGACCCAGCCACGCCACCACCCGGTGTGCCAGCCTGTAGACGCCGCACATGCGCTTGACTTGATGCGACACCTCGTCGGGGTCATCCTGGTTGATGCAGACTGCATCCATCCACAGCCGCCTGGGCCTGTCCGTATATCGCAGATGCCGAAGGGCGAGCATCAGGCTCTCGGTCACGGCTAGTGGCTTCGGGGCTGGAACCTCGCCCTCCTCTGTCTCGTCGCTCTCAACCGATATCTCGTACGGTTTGAAATCTGAGCCCCAGACATACGAAAGGGCCTCGTAATGGGGTTCGAACTCGTCAACCTCAGCCGGCAGCTCGTAGAGAGCGGGATCAATATCAGGGTCGGGATGTTTCCAGTGGTCACCTCCTGGCCATTTTTAGTTGTCCAGAACAGGTATCTCCCCTCGGGGGTTCGGAAGACCATCCAACCCGCGGGCAATGTCCCCGAGAGTTGATCCAGGTTCATCCTCCTGTCTGGTTGGGGTGGCCGCTCTTCGAGGAGCGCGTGGTGAAGTTTGACCTTGACATCATCATCAAAGTCGCCAGGCAGCAACTGAATGATGCGGATGGACCGTTGCGGATCGCTTAGAGGACGGTAGCGATACTGCACATCGTTGAGCGATGAATGTGAGGCAATGGGGACAGAGGGCGAACAGTTTCGCGAGAAGCGCGAGTCCATGGCGAGAGGGCGCTTGGAGTATATGGAATATCGTTGTTTATCGGACGTTCGGGTGTCAATCAAGGGAGTGGTTGCCGTAGCCGTGGAGGCAGTCAGACTGGCTAGGAGTTGGTGGCATTATAAGTCACGGCATGAGGAATACTCACGAGGAAACGCCCGACGACGCCCCGAAACTGTGGGAGAAGGTTGCGCGGTTATCGCCCAAGAACCAGACGAAGAAGTCAAAATGTAAAAAAGGCTGGAAGTTCCGCACGCTTGCTCTTTGGGGCTAGTAATTAGTAGGAAAATGGTTTAGTGCTTGGCTAGGTATGTAGGTAATGTAGGCAGGTATGTAGGTAGGTAGGTAGGCAGTGCAGCACCGGGGCTGAGCCGTCACGATCGATACCCCCACGGAACCAATCATCACGCATCCAAGAAGAACTGCCAGCCATCTACTACCGCCAGCATGTGAACTTAATTCACCACTGTCTTAAACTGCAACTTGTCGCAATACTGCACCCAGCCATCCAAGGCCATATCTGCAACCGAAATGACGACAAGTCAGCAAGGGGATCCCCAAAACATGCCTCACCTACCTAGGTAGTTATACCTCGGCCGAGCTTGGGCAACAGAACCAGCCAGTCAAACTCACCCTTGATCACAGTGCTCATGCGCGAAATATCCGCATTCGGACCCGAAGAGTCCGGCGAGCTGGTGCACCACTTCGTCACGTCCGCCACGGGCGTCTGATTGTGCTCGTCGTCCCCGTTGGGGTACTCGATGTGGAAGACGGGCTTGCCGGCCCTGATGAACTTGAGGAAGGTGCTGCACTCCTTCTGGGCGACGCACTCCTCGTTGACGGAGAAGTGGACGCTGGACAGGACCGAGTCGATCACCTCGGCGGCGTTCTTGAGGCCCGTCGCCATGTTGTACTTGCCCGCCTCCGCCGTCATCCACTTGACGTAGTCGATGGTGAAGGCCTGCGTCAGGCGGAACTCCTTGCCCGTGCCCTGGCCCTTGTTGACGGGCGCCTCTCCCTATTGGGGTTGATCATCGTGGTTAGCGAAAACGATATTCGATCTCGCTGGAATATGATGTGTTTGTTCGGCCACTCCGGTGTTGCTCCATTCTGGAAACCGGGAGGGCAACAACAAATAGATATGGCGTGATACGGCGTGAAAGATAGAAAGAAAAAGAACATACATAACCATCAACATTATCAGGATCAATCGCGTCGCAGCCCATATCGGCCGCCATCTTGATCCGCTTGGCCATGATGTCCCTGATCCCAGGGCTCATGATGTTGACCCACCACTCGGGCCAGTCCTCCATCATGTTGCCCTTGTCGTCCGCCGCGAAGGCGCTCGAGTCCGGCCGCCCGTCCTCGTAGGTGCCTGCGCTGAAATAGCAGATCACCTTCTTGCCCAGGGAGTGCAGGGCGTCGATTTTGGACCTGTCCTTGCCGTTGTTCGTGTTGGTGAACAGGTCGATGTCGAAGACCTCGACCTGGCCGGGGATCACGGACGGGTTCTTCGCGTCGATCCGGATGGGGTTCTCCAGCACGATCTGCCAGGTGGTGCCGACAGCGGGCTGCCATGCAACTGCCCGAGACTGCGGTTGGTGGAAGGGCAGCCCGAGCGGGATGGACATTCCATGGACGACGGCTGCGGCGCCAAGGATGATGCCGGTGCTGGTTGTGCGAAAGATCGGCATTTTGTGAACCGGCGGGGTGGCAAGGAGCGAGTGAAGTGAGGGAAGGGATGACAACCTCGGATGTGCGAGTGAGTAAGACGGGCTTGCCAGGAGAGACGTCGTTGTGACCTGTGCTGACCGGGCATCGAGAGACAACGGATAATCGGTCTTATATGTCCATTTCTCTCTACCGATGCCCGGAAATGTTCACGCCACTTATTCCTCATTCCTTCTAGAACATCGACAGCCCAGGGAGGGAAAGGGGTTCTGCTTGGCAACCACGTCGCAGTTCGGCCTCGATCTCGGTCTGATCCACCGAGGTGACCATACGACGCCACTGCTGAGCCTAATCCGTACCTACTCCCTACTAGGCAAATGCAAGCGCCCCCCCCCCGTTGCAATGGATGCCTGGCTGTGTCCGTGCTACGGTAGATCCTTCCCTGCTAGCCTAGGACGTTAAAGCGGCGTCTGGAGGGTTACGCGAACGACATTCCCCGGATCGTGGGATTCAGGATTGTATTGAGGTGTGGCCTCACGGTCATGCCGGCTGCCGATGCGCCTAGGGAGGTCCCGTTCGGTTGGGTGGATATTGGTCGTGTAGAAATTACTCAGGGGCAATGGGAGCGGCACTAGCCTTGGTTATCCCGCTCCTCTAGCAATCTAATGGAGAAGGGCATGAAACTCGAAATGCAAATGTGACCCGACTGGCTGGTATCTAATCTGGATTCTAGTCTAGGGTGTCTCCTGGCACTGCCCCACGTGTAGCGGGCTGATACCTAGCACGAAAGACTCTGATCAGATAAACATCAGACGAAGAATCTTAGTCAGGGTCAGTTCCCTGTGCATTTCTTGAACCATGTAATAAGATCCTGCTTGTGTACCTCGGGCCTAAACGCAGGGCCGCGACGAAAAGCCTGGCTTTAACTGTCTCTCTCCCCGAGACCACGAAAACACAGTGTGCCTGGCAATAAAAGGTTGGATGAAGGACAACTTGAACGACAGATTTCGCCAACGCCCTAATCGGACTCGATCTTAGTCGTGTTATTCCTCGGACAAATCGTCCAAAGGCTGTCAGTAGACACTTCAACGCTTTTGGTCAGATTGAAGATCGGAAAGGGCATTCTAGAAGATGAGGTCCGTTGACCGAGACACGATAGATGAACGCCACAAGCCGTGACTGGTGAAGGGCACGGAGAGACGGGATGGCGGGTATGGAAAAGTCTGCGCCGAAACATGATGTAATGAGCACAGGTGACGTTACAACGGCCCTCAACGGCCATCAGCTAAAATCGGCTGCTGGCGGAGAATTGCTCGGCGGCTTTTCCAACCCCACCGTGCTCCATCAGCGCAAACAGCTCCCCCGATTGCAGCGCTTCCCATCAATTCGAACTTGGCGGGGAGCTACGAAATCCCCCAGTGCCGCCTGCTTTCAAACTCGTGCGGGGCAATAACAAGGTGGGTGGCCGGGTTAGACCACCACAAGCTGCCTACAAACCTAATCGCAATGTCACGCGAGGACCGCGAGACTTCATCTCGTCGCTATTTTATACAGGCTTTGCATAAGACGGAAGGGATAGGATAGATAGCCTTCCCGGAACTTATCAATCCCAAGCCCAAGCCCAACCCAATCGCCAGAACGCCTCGACAGCAAAGCAACATGTCCGGTCAGGTCCCCCAAGCTCGGTCTCTGGAGGACATCTACCCGGAGCAGGCCCTCCCCGCACAGCGTGCGCGCTGGCAGCGGCTCCTGGCCAAGTTCGAGGAGACGTACGGCCACCCGCCGTCATTCGTCGCCCGCTCCCCCGGCCGCGTCAACATCATCGGCGAGCACATCGACTACAGCCTGTACTCGGTGCTGCCCATGGCGATCACGGCGGACGCGCTGATCGCGGTGCGGGCCGGCGGCGAGGCCGCTAGGCCGCGCAGGGAGGGCACATTCAGGGTGCAGATTGCCAACCTCCAAGCCGACAGGTTCCCGGCCAGGGACTTCGACATCCCCGTCGGCGCCGTGGACATCGACGACAAGGTGCACGAGTGGTCCAACTACTTCAGGTGTGGGCTGCGGGGCGCGCTTGAGCAACTGCGGAGGAAGAGGGGGGACGAGGGGTTCGTGCCGGCGAGCATGCAGGTGCTCATGGACGGGAGCGTCCCCGCCGGCGGTGGCCTGAGTTCGAGCGCGGCTTTCACCACCACCAGCGCGCTGGCCGTCATGGTCGCCAACGGCGAGAAGGGGATCGACAAGAAGGAGCTCACGGAGCTCGCCATTGTCAGTGAACGGGCCGTGGGCGTGAACTCTGGAGGGTATGTGTCAAAATATCCCCTTCATATAACCAAGTGATTTATACCGTGCCCTCGCAAAGCCCTGACAGCTAGCCTACCCTGCCCGGCAGAATGGACCAGTCCGCCTCCGTCTTCTCCCAGCGCGGCTCCGCGCTCTTCGTCTCCTTCAGCCCGACCCTCACGGCCCGCCCCGTCTCCTTCCCGCGCACCTCCCCGGAGCTCTGCTTCGTGATAGCCCAGTCCTTCGTCTCGGCCGACAAGTTCGTCACGGGGCCTATCCACTACAACCTCCGCGTGGTGGAGTGCACCCTCGCGGCCGCCTACCTCAACGCCGTGCTCAACCCGCCGGGGACCCCGCTCCCGACGGACGCCTCCCCGCTCGGGATATCCCTGCACGGCTTCCACGAGACCTACTTCGCCCTCCGCGAGGCCGAGGGCGCCCCCGCCGTCCCGGGCTCCTCCGCGCCCGTGCCCAGGACCTTGCCGGAGCAGCTCGCCCTCCTGCTGGCCCTGGCCCGGGCGCACCTCACCAGGGAGGAGGGCTACACGCGGGCCGAGGTGGCGGCGGCCCTGGGCATGTCGGTCGGCGAGCTCGACGAGCGCTTCACGTCGCGCTTCCCCGTGCGGGCCGAGCGCTTCAAGCTCCGCCAGCGCGCCGAGCACGTCTTCTCCGAGGCGCTGCGGGTGCTCGAGTTCATGGCCCTCCTGGAGCGGGACCCGTCGTCGTCGGCGGCGCCGGCGCCGGGCGAGGACACGTCGGTCTACAACGCCCTTCTCGGCGCCAAGCTCGACGCCACCCAGCAGTCGTGCCGCGACCTGTACGAGTGCAGCTGTCCGGAGATCGACCGGATCTGCAGCATCGCCCGCGCCTCCGGAAGCTACGGGAGCAGGCTGACGGGCGCCGGCTGGGGCGGCTGCACCGTGCACCTGGTCCCCGCGGACAAGGTCGCCGCCGTCACGGAGGCATGGGAGAGGGAGTACTACTCCGAGCTGGAGGGGCTGACGCCCGAGCAGAAGGAGGCCGCCGTCGTGGTGAGCACGCCCGGCAGCGGGAGCGCGATATTCCTTGTCGGGGAGGGTAAGATTGAGTGACGCGACACTAGCTGGTGGGTTTTGTGGATTTTAGGTGCGTACTGCTGGGAGGGCTGTGTTTATAGTAAGAGTGCCGGTGACTTGAATTTGTACATGTCCATTGCGTATCTTTCCAGGCCCAAAATCCATGATGCAGAAATCCCTATTAAGGATCTGCAGGTGGTGGTGGTAATTGCTCACTACGGTTAGTTACGATATGCATGCAAGAGTTTGAATGCGGAGCGAATCATCATGCCTAACCTCAAAACAATTGGGCGATCTAATATACGAAGAGAAGTCCGATACTCCAATGTGGGAGTTTGTCCGTTGCTCCTTAACCTGTTTGTTGTCTTCCTCTTGACTCGCAAGAAAAGGGGGAGAAGAAGGAAAGAGAGAGATCAGAGGAAAATCCAAAGGCTCAGCGATGCCGCAAAAAGGTAGTCCGGCACCTATTAACCCCATGCTCCATTCCTACGCACCGACACCAGTACCGGCACCGGCACCGACCCTCTCACCCCTCTTTCGCTCCACGTTCCTGATGCGCCTGTTCCTCCGCGTCTGCACCCTCCTCCACTTGATGTAGAGTACCAGGGCGTCCCGCATCACCACGTACAGGCACCCGCCGACGAGGCTCCGGCCCCACTGCTCCTGCAGCAGGCCCGTTGGCGCCTTGTGCCAGGGCTTCCGCACCCAGCGGGAGGGGAGCGTCACGCGGAGCAGCTCGCCGACGCCGTACGAGACGCCGGGGAAGAGCAGCGCCGAGACGATGCCGTTGATTATGCTGGAGAAGGGCCCGCCGCCGTTGGCCCCGTCGACCTGGCGCTGACGGCGGTTCTGCTGCTGCTGTTGCTGCTGCTGTTGCTGCTGCTGTTGCTGCTGCGGCTGCGGCTGGTTCGCCTGGTTCCGATGCTGGGGAACATCGGGCGCCGGGGCGGCTGTCGCGTCGGCATCTGTATCAGCCTGGCCGTCGGCCTCGTCTCCGAGGGCTTGTCGGTCGCCTCCGCCCGCGCGCGCCTGCTCTTCCTGTCCCGCCGGCTGAGCAGCAGCGCCGGCGTCCTGCTGCTGCAGAGCCTCCTCGATGGCCGCCTCGAGCAGCTCGTCGTCGACGTCGACACCGGCAGGGATCTGCTCGCGGATGAGCTCGAACTGCAGCCGGCCGTTGTCGTCGAGGTCCACGTCAAGCTGGATCTGCTCCTCCGCCCGGGCGACCACCTCATGGCCGTCTTCGTCCTCGCCGCCGTCGCCACCGCCCTCTCCGAGGAACAGGTTGACCACGGCGCCGGCGAGTCGGAAGAGCGCAGTGCCGATGCCGATATTGTCGCCACCGTCCGCCCTTCCACCGTCAGGTTGCTGTCCCTCTACTCCTCCGCCGCCTCCTGCGGCTTCCTGCTGCTGTACAGCACCGGCCTGATGTAGGACGTTGTTCTGCCCCGGTTGCTGTATTTGTGGTGGTTGCTGTTGCTGCTGCTGGCGTTCGGCTTGACCCTCATCGGCATCCCGGCCCCGGAGGATGTTGTTGAGGCGCCTTTCAAAGGGGCCGAAGAACTCGTAATATACGTGCGAATACGACAGGCTGATGCACGGCATCAGTGTCAGGGCCCACGCCGGAGAGAGCGGCCAGTGGGGCATGTCGTCCCTTGCTGCGAGCGAGAGGCCGTACTATAGATCCTGGAGTCAGCCTCGGTATGCTCTATAACGAAGACTGGAGGAGAATGTTGAATAGCCCGTGAAGGCGGCATCTGCTTACCACGAACGAGACAGGCACCAGGACGTAGTTATCCAGCCCCGGTATCGCCTTGTTGAGCATCAATCCAGGCGCAATCAGATGCAGCAGCCAGACCTTGCCCGCAAAGGCGTAGCTGGGCGCGTGCTTCCACCAGGCGAACTGGTCCCTCCTCCTCAGCAGGTCCTGCACGCCCAGCCACCTCAGCGTCGAGCCCGAGCCGGCAACGGTGGACATGGCCACTATGCCGTAGTAGCCCGAGCCCGCGACGCCAAAGGCGCCCAGCATGCCCAGCAGCACGACGGGCGAGGCCCGGCTGTAGGCCCTGTGCACGCGGTCCCGGATCCAGAGCACCGGGTCGAACGGCTCGAACACCTGGATCAGCCCCTTGCAGGCGGGGCAGCGCAGGCCGCCTTTGCCCTTGTCGGAGCCCCGACGCCGCCCGCCGCCCCTGCCGGAGGACTCCATCTCGGCCACCCACTTCAGCATGCAATCCTCGTGCGCCTCGAGCGTGCAGGGGCAGGGGTTCACCCAGGTCGCGTCTGGAGTCTCGGTCGAGTTGAGGAGGCAGATGAAACAGACGCGCACATTGGGGTCCGATATCGACTGCGTGCGGTTGGGTGGAGCGGGAGTGTGACTACTGGTGGAGGTTGATGAAGCCGAGCTGCTTGCTGCGGAAGAGGTGGGTATCGGTACTGCAGGGCGGTCCGTCGTCGCCGCTGTTATCGCTGTGGGGGCATTAGATGGCGCAGGGGAGGGCGGACGGTCCGTCGTCGCCGCTGTTATCGCTGTGGGGGCATTAGATGGCGCAGGGGAGGGCGGACGGTCCGCGAGGGGCAGGATATTCGCCTCGCTCGCCATTTTCGATATTAGGGAGCTATTACGCCCCGGGGTAGTGGGAAACGAGCAGACCGTATTAGTCTTTCAGACGGGCTGGTGGTGAGACTCGGAGGAGAGCAGTGCAGTCGGCAACTGGAAGATGACAGAGTTTTGAAACTGGTGTGAGAAAAGATCGTACAAACAATGAAAAGGCGACTTCATTAAAATAACTGCAAATATCGCAGGGAAGAGGCTTGAATGCGGTGGGCTGAAGGAGCCACCTACCCGCTGCTTCTTAGGACACCAAAAGGCGCTGCAAAATATGTTTGAGGCATCGTGGTCGGCACTGGAAGGTCGGGACAAGAAAGTGGTAAGGCTCTTTATCAGACCCACCTATCGTTCCCTAGCGTCCGGCGTGGAAAATCGATGTGGCGTTTCCCCATGCACATTATTGACGAGAAATGTGGCGCAGGGTGCCTCCTCTGGGCGGTTGCTGTGGATCGCGATTCTGAACCCCTCCATACGCTTCTGTTCGATAGGATAGAGGTTCAAGTCGATGCCCAAATTTCCCCGGGATACCACCTAGTTCAATATTCCCCTCCTACTTACCTCATTGGCCTGGGGAACTCTCACTTGCATAAAGTCGCGGATATCCTGTTCCTAATATATCTCTCGCAAACATGGTAGGTGGAAGTATTTCCTTTACCTCTCCCTTGCAGAGGGCCAAGTCTACGAACGTGTTGTTCGCCCCTGGGGTTCACCGCATGTGATGTAGGCCGACGCGCTGACCAAGCTCCAAAAGGCCACGACTTCGAAACAGCACCTTGCGCTGGCGATCTGCGATTTCCTGACTGCCTCTATCACAGATGGCACGCTCCCCGCGGACGAAAAGGACTCCATCGACATTGCTGTCAACTGCATCGCCGAGTCCTTTAAGGTCGATCCTACAGACAAGGCCGCCGTCGCTGCTGCGATCGGCGACCAGAGCCTGCTGAAGATATACAGCGTGTACGAGAAAATGAAGAATACGCCCAAGCCCACCGGCGCCGCTGCCGCAGCAGGGCCCAGCAGCGGCGGCATCACAGTCCCCACGGAGGAGCAGAAGAAGGAGGCCGAGTCTCTCAAGTCCAAGGGCAACGCCGCCATGGCGCAAAAGGACTACGCCTCGGCCATCGACCTCTACACACAAGCTCTGTCTCTGCATCCGGGCAACGCCATCTTCCTCTCCAACCGCGCGGCCGCCCACAGCGCCGCCCGCGACCACGAGTCGGCCCGCGCGGACGCCGAGGCCGCCGTCGTGGTCGACCCCAAGTACACCAAGGCCTGGAGCCGCCTGGGCCTGGCGCGGTTCGCCCTGGGCGACGCCAAGGGGGCGATGGAGGCGTACAGGAAGGGCATCGAGTACGAGGGCAACGGGGGCAGCGATGCGATGAAGAAGGGCTTCGAGACGGCTAAGCGGCGCGTCGAGGAGCTCGAGCTGGATGAGGCGGACGCCAGCCCCGGGACGCGTGGCGGCGTGGCGGGCGGCACGCCGAGCCTGGGCGATCTGGCCAGCATGCTGGGAGGGGCTGGCGGCGGTGGTGGTGGTGCCGCCGGCGGGACCGGTGGCGGCATGCCCGACTTCGGCGCTATCATGAGCAACCCCATGTTCGCGTCCATGGCGCAGAACCTCATGAGCAACCCGGAGCTCATGGGCAACCTAATGAGCAACCCGCGTCTACGCGACATGGCGAACCAGTTCGGGAGCGGCGGCGGCATGCCCGACTTGTCAGCGCTCATGTCGGACCCGAATATTGCTGAGATGTGAGACATGCCACTTTACACTCCCTTCGCCTGTATCCCTGCACGTACTAGCCATACGTTTATGCTAATTACTTACATACAGGGCACGGTCAATGATGGGCGGCGGTGGTCCCGCCGCTCCAGGAGGTGCCGGTGGCGCTGGCCGGGGATCGGGACAGTAATGGTGTTGCAATCCAGTTTCCATACAACCCTCATTGACTCCTTCTCCACGACTGCACGAATAGATGATACTGTATCCCCAACGAGCTTTCTGTGCTAGATGTTTGTGGCACGCTGCTCGGAGCACTCAGCCTAGGTAGTCTGCCATAGATGGAGTGGCTGCATTAACTGGTTCCCTTGCCCTAGACAAGGCGCTTTGCCTGCGTACCTAGATAGGTACCTAGTATCACGGAACTATATTTACTGTTCCGCGCAGGCTCCCGTATTTACGCTTTGCTAGTCTGCCTAGTCTGCGGTGAGATTCTTCTTTGGGTCTTGTTTGCACAAGCCGCGCTCACTCCTCTACCTACATTCTTACACGAGTAGGTACAGGAGCACATAAAGATATGTTTACGTAGTAGGGCGCCGATTGTTGGGAAGGGAAGGGAGTTCTCAAATGCCAAGCCTGAAAACAAGCCAAAAATCGACGGGGAAAATAACTCTCAAGCCTGCATCCACGTTCATACTTCGGTGTAATTAGTTGAAGCCCCGAAGGCACCAGAGCATTGCTCCACGTCGTGAAGTCCTTCAGCATTGTTTCTCCTTCAGGCCCGCCATCCAGTCAGTCATAAATGAGCACTTTCGGTGAATATTAATCCCTCGTCAGCGTACACGGAGACGCTTTTGCCTAGCGGCCGCTCTCTGCAGTTTCCATCCCACGACCATTGAATCACTCTGGTCCTTGGAGTGGCCTACCTCCCGTTAATAGCACAGCTGCCTACTTCACGGCCAATAACCCCCATGTCCTTACCTCAGGTCGGTCCAGGTCTTCTGGAGGGAACTGATGCTACCCGTCAATGGCACCGCCCACATTCCCGACATTCTATCCTGAGCTGGACCTAAAGAGGTGTAGCTTGCTCAATTGTTGCCGTTGGACAGATCTTAGCTGTTTGATGGAAACGGTCGAACAACTCTGTCGCTGAAGGCCCGATGAAACTCCCCGTTGTGAGTCAACAGTGACTCATTTAACTGAAGGGTGAAGCTTGACTTCGAATCCTATTTCTAGTGTCAATATTATCTCACATCACCTATGGCACTTAACTACGACCTGAATATTTCACGTCAACATGATCGCCTGGCTTCATCCACCCCTGGGATGTTAGCAATGGCGAGGGTTTATCAAGAGAACAAAAGGACCGTATTTCGGGAGAAGGGTGACAAAACGTATATAAAAGGCTAGAACATTTCCACTTCCATTCTACAGCCTCTTCCCTGAGCCCCAGCCATTTTTAACCAGCCCTCAACTCCACGAAGACCCCTCGACCCGCAAGCTGCCAGCAATTAACAGAAGCTCTCGCTGACGATATGTTAAAACCTGAACCCTTCCCCGGGGAGTTCTGGCGAATGATTCTCTGGGAGATTCAAGATACAAGGACCCTGCGCAACACCGCCCTCGCTTACCGGTACCTATATCATGATCTCATGGGATGTCCGCAGCTTGTCATGACTGCTCGGATTGGCTTCGAGCTCATACCCTTTGCGATTCTCGCGGACGCAACAAGGTCCGTCACAAGATTCGAGAAGCCCAAGGATGTCGACTACTTGCTTCGGACCTCCTGGGGTTGCGACTTGCGCAAGATGAACAGATCCCTCCCATCCCTCCAGGATACCTCCAAACTCTACAAGGCTGTCAAGATGCTCGCCAATAAGTTTGGTGCTGTCGCCATCCAAGTGCTCGAACTGTCGGTGGTATATCAAATAGGCTGCCCGATAGATCGCCCCCGGCGGCGCGGGAAGGGGGGCATTTACGAGGATCTGCAGCGCTTCTTCTATAACCCAACCACCAACGAGAGGCTTCGCATTAAGGCCGCACTATTCATCTGCGAAACCATTAACCAGATTTTATACATCAAGAGCCAAGACGTGGGCGACGCCATCGATATGGCCGACACACTGTCAAAGCATCTCCCTGTCAGTGATGTGCTCATCGCTATGAAATTCATAGAGTATCTGGCATTGGAAGCATTATGGCGTGTCGACCCATCACAAGGAAAGCCAAGGGACGTTCATTGGTCGACTTTCCTAGCAGAAAAACACACAGGACTCTATCTTAGGGATAATTCACAGTGTGGGGGGATGCCGACAGTACGAGTGAACGAGTTTCAGGATGATATGGAAGACGACGATTGTAGGTGCTTGACTTTGCCCGAGGAACAGGCGCCAGCCAAGGAACCAACCGACTGGAGGAAATCAACTAACTAACAAACTCCAGTTCTGTTATTCCGTACGACATATTTCAAGGCCTCAAGGGTGAGCCTGGTAGAGCATGCCGAGCTGCTCAGCGGGACTGATTCCGGGAAACTGATCGCGGGGTACAATTCGCTGAAGATCTCTTCCCAAGATGCCATTGCTTGTCATCGTTTGCGTTCGTCGGTACGGGCTATTAGCGTCTACGATCGGGATGAACCAAACTCAAGAGGGGCCAGTCATGCGTACTGGTGGGTAAGAGACAATCAAGAGCACAGCAAGGAGCAAGGCGCCTTTCTAGAATCTGTGGCCCCATACTTGCTACATCCGGAGGGTCAGAGTATAGGATCTCACTTGATATGGGACCTGGAGAGGTTCCAGAAGATGTGCGGTGGCCGGATCATTCCTACCGTTAGAGACCCAGCCAGATAGTGGCAGCACAGCTTGAGGCTCTTGAGTCTTTGATTGCGAGAGAACAGGCGCTCTATGGCCCTTAAACGGAGGGCGATTTGGAGATCCGCAGGCGATGCGAAAATGGGGCCTAGGAAACTAGGTACGGCCGACCATCAAAGGGACAATAACTAAATGGATGCTAACTCGAAAGACTGTTATAATTATTGCTTTGTTGTGTTCCATTTGACGGAAGTGATCATCTTTCAAAAGATTCCAAAAAAGCTCAACCTTGATCACTGCCTAAGGGCCAAGTGTCGATAAGACTGCTGATGGTCGATGATGGAAAAGGCTCGGTGGTCCTAAGGGGACTTGACAGGGCTAAGGATGGCAAGACGGGTCACCTGGCCCTACATAATTAGAGCGGCCAAAATTGGAGGAAGCAAGGCATGATGACAACCCCAACTACATCGCGTCGCCTCTGTGCCGCCGTCCTAAGATCTCGGGTCCCATGGGATTCCATGGCACAATTGTATTCTCAACGTCTCGCACTAGTACATGTCGGATTCACGTCTCTCGTCCTAATCGGGGCTGCGGTAGGGGCAGTCATTGCTAGAGTCCGGGGTCAGACTAAACTGGTAGAAATACACTGATTATCATCCGTCATGGAAGAGATATAAAACTGCAGTTAAGGATACCGAATTATCGAAGTAAACGTTAAAGACTTATTCTGGTGCTGACGCGCGCCTAGTGCTTGCATCGCAAACCTGGGGCCATTCGTGGATCTCACTCACACAGGTAGGGAGGGAGCATTCTGCCCTCTGTGAGTGTCAAGGGCCTAGGTTCCGGCTGTGTGCTGTTCAACTTGAGATCAGCTCCTAATCATGATGGATTCTAATTACCCAGTGTCGAGACTCAATAGTCACGAAGCATCACCCTAGCAACAACATATGCTAGGCGAACTCCTGACCTAATAATTACCTACAGACGGTCTGTTCCTCTACGGCTCTCGGGTTGAGCTGATACATTTCACACCAACCCCTTGCCGTGCTGGGAGAGGATTTGCGAAGCATGCCCGCCCGCGATTTGCTAGCTTACATATTTTGCTAGACCAAATGTTCGATAATACCCTTATGATAGTGATGCCAAAGATTTCGTCCTGGTTACCAATGATGTTCCGATGGGCCCGGAGCCGCAATCAGGAAAATGAATCGACGACAGCGAGACGGACTGCTCTACTTCTCACTAAGTCGTCTCCCACCAGGCAGAAAGTCTACCTTCTATTCCTCCCTCCGACCGTCCGACGTCTTACCAAACAACCTACCTAGGTATCTTTCTATTAGCGCTGACTCTCGGCTGAAACCAAACTTACCGCTGTTCGGTTTCCTCATTCTGCTCTCAACATACCAAAGAATTTACCTCGATGGCTCGATTCAACCTCGCTATCGGCTTACAGGCCGCGCTGGTCGGCTCTAATTGGACCTCGATGCCTCTCGTCAAAGCGGGCGCTTCTGAGGTCTGCAACGAGGTCTTTCAGTCCATCGCCGGCAATCTCGCGTTCAACTCGGATGGACTAGATGGATCAAAGAGTGAGTCACTATCTGAGTTGTACATGAACACAACGAGCAACTACTGGAACGATGCAAACAACTTGGACTACCCTGCCTGCGTCGTCTTCCCAGCCACTGCGGATCACGTATCCGCCACCGTGAAAGCACTCCAGAAGGATGCTTCAGTTCCGTTCGCCATCAAATCCGGCGGCCATCAGTTTAGTCGAGGTCTCTTGTCCACAAACGGCGGGGTTCTTATCTCACTTGGCCCGCACTTGGCCGGGACCGAGCTGTCTGAGGACGGAAACTCGGCCGTTGTGGGCGCTGGGACGAGATGGGCGGAGGTACTCGTTGTTCTGGACCCTTCCAACAAGGTAGTGGTCGGCGGCAGGTCAGACCAGGTCGGTGTTGGCGGGTATCTCCTCGGTGGCGGACTGTCCTATCTAACAGGACAGTACGGATTCGGGTGGATAACGTCCTTAATTTCGAGGCTGTCCTCGCCAACGGCACTGTTGTGCATGCGAGTGCGACTTCTAATACCGAGCTCTTCTAGGCCCTTCGGGATGGAGGTGTGTAAACCTGCTCCTGTTCCCCTCTTTACTATTCCCACAGCTTGACAAGGTCAACCCTAGCTTACATGCTAATTTACCTTTCCTCTACAGGTAGCACCTTCGCCATTGTGACAAAGTACACCCTCCGCACTCACGACATTGGAGAGGTATGGGGCGGATAACGCGTGTACACCTACGACAAGCTCCCCGCAGTCACGGCCGCGCTCGCGGACTTCACCGCCAACAACAAGGACATGATGGCCACGAACCCAACCCTGCAGGAGGAGCTCGTCGACCTCGGCGTCGGCTACTTTACCATGATCGCACAGCCCATCCCGGCCCTGATGCAGGAGGCCTCCCTCCGCGCCGGCGGCCCGCCCCGATGCGGATGGACCCGCAGGTGGGCGACAAGGTGTGGATTAGCTACGGCATCATGTGTGCGGACTAGAACTGCGACGACGTCTGCCCGCGGCTGATCCGCGAGCTGGTGGAGAACGCGGTGGAACACCACATGTCTGCGTACGGAGGGGTGACGCTCACTAACTTCAAGGCCGGGGACTTGCAGGGGCTGAGCTACGGCCCCTTGTCCATAAACGATGCCGCGCCCTGGCAATATATGCTGGGCAGCTACGGCCCAGAGAACTATGCACGGCTCAAGGCTTTGCACAATGAGATCGACCCCACTGGGCTCTTCGCTGGTGGGAGGGAGAAGGGTTGGCTCTTTAACGCCACTTACGTCAAGAGGACTTGAGTACAAGTTTAGAGGGGAATTGAGTCAAAGTTCCCTTGCAGGAGGATAGAGAGATGGCACAGAACAGAAGGTATTTTTCAGAGGCATACGCGAGGCAAAGATGGAAAGGTAGATAACTAGTGAAACCCAGCCTACTTCCATTACCACAAATAAGCCATGGTGGTCGAGCATACCACAGGCTGGCGATTCAGGTAGCTGCGCAGGCTCTCAAAGTCCCCATAGTTAACACCAAATAATTATAGGCCCCATCCAGTCAAGCGGGGCGGACCACATGCACGCCTATGGACTCCATCTCGGAGAAGGAAGTGCCGGTCTGGTCCTGGACCTGATCCTGAAACTTTGGAGGCGTATCGCGGCCCATCAGCTCGTGGCGCTCCGCGTGCCCGGCCTTCTTCTCCCCGCCGTGTCCTATCCTCCTCCTCCTCACCAGCAGCACGGCAGCAGCTGCAAAGAGGGCGACGGCTGCCAGGGGGCCCACAACCGCGCCCGCTATCCAGGCCCGGCTGGTCTGGACCACTTCCTCCGCGGGCGGTGACGACGGAGAGGTCGGATTACCCGATGAGCTGGTTGGGCTCGGGGTGGCCTCGCTCGGGCGGCTCGGCGCCTGGGTCGGGGCGGGCAGTCTTCGGTAGAGCGTGTGTGCGTCCCAGAGGGTGGCACAAAAGATATGTGAGATTGGCGTGGCGGTATCAGAGGGCGGAGCAGGGGTCGTCTCGGAAATCGTCATGGTTTGGCAGGTGTACTGCGTACCGCTGTTTTGGTTGTGTTTATACATCGAATGAGCACAGTGTTCTTCATTTTTCTCCCTACGGCCTGACTATCTAGCCTACCTACCTTTGGAGCTCCTCGGAGCTCCTGAGCCGTCGTTGAGCCGGCTCGACTCAACCTCCACTTGTAATCGTGCTCGAACTGACGGCCTCTCACGAGACAAAAAAGGCGGAGAGCAACTGAACTGTTAGGTGGATCTTACTTACCAGGATGTGCTTGCTTTGTCAGTCCCTCCTGTCCAGGTGAGGACGCCAGTGTCGCATGCGATCGGAATGCCGCAGCCGCTCCCATTAGAAGCGCCACAACAGTTTGCAAATCTTAAGGTGGTAAAAAAGAAATCCGTAGTGTTGCAGCTGAACGGTCTAGCTAATCGGGGGTAGACAGTCTCGGTAGGGATGCTGTTAGTGAGCTGTCTCTTCAGCTAGCTGCTACCATACGTGGTCCCATTGACTCAGGGGATTCAGGGCCTACTGGCCGCTATTCTGGCCTGACTCACTTGATCTCCCTGAGATATACCAGCCCTGAAACCACGTAGAGTCTTGGATTTCGGTGTTGATGGTAGTAGTCATTATATCGCTCTTCCGGACTTACGGTGACCGGGTCTCGTGCAGAGATGGGAGTCTGGAATGCTGAGATATTCTTACGGGCTTACGGATTAAGGTGAAAGGAGAGATGCATACGGGAATCCTCGGGTGATATCAACAGCAAGGCAATAGGGGCGCCCAGTCACAACCCACAAATACACAGCCTCTTCTGGTGCATGCAACTATCGTGCGTGATGTGATGAAGTTGGACAAAGTGAAACGGCAACCCCAGGGATCAAACCGGGCGAAGATGATTCACACCGCATGTGCATACGAGTATTCAAATAACCTCAATTCGGCCGGTCGAGCTCCCTGGGTGTAGAGCATTGACGTTGGGGGCAAGGGCAGCTGCTGGTGGTGATCCTTTTCGCTTGCCAAGGCCAGGGGTAGCTGTACTTGGTAGCACACTTGGGCTCCCATGCATCCTCGTGCTGCGGATGGTGACATCTGAGACAAAACTTGTTGTGGGCACCTTATTGGCCAGGAAGGCCTTTTCTATTTCAGTATCCCTGTTGATGAGTTGGATTGAGTCGGAATGTGACGCCGGATGTCCACAAGGAAGGAGGAGGCTGGCGACACGACATTTTCTCCTCAGCTACTGCACAACCTGCCCAAACCTAAGCAACACCTGTTTCCCTACCTCTAGACTGCCATCCACTGTTACTGCCGCACACCTGACCCACCTAGAGGTTGGTAGGTGTTAAGTCGGGTGGGTCTTCAGTGAGGAGTGCACCAAGCAGGTTCACCATTCCAGATCCAAGAGCGAGGATTGAGGAAGAGCCAACAAGAGAAGCCACCTGCCAGTGGGGGCCTCATGAGCCCCGAGAGACTAATCACTGATCTTGACCTAGCGTATCCGTTGATCGGGTTGACAACGATGGGTTCGGTTTCCCATGTAGGCCCTAGTTACGTTATTCTGAGCTCATTCCCAAGCATACTACTTTTCGTGATGCCATGATATAGTTAGATCCAAACCTGGTCTAGTTAGGCTGGGTTGACAACCACCGAACCTACCTAGTTATGTCTGTGCCCATACCGGATATTTAAATGACCGCATCTGATCTGGCTGTTGGTAGGACTATTGTGACATGGCGGGTGATCACTATCGCGTACCGCTTTCTCCACCATTGGGTTTTTCAGGTGTATATCTGATGTTTACCCTGCTTGAGCTATTCTGTGTGTAGCTTATTGCTTCCCTAACCTCTGCTTGATTGTAGTAGCCTACATATATCCTTAGCATGGGGATGAAGGTATGTTCCCTGATTGTTAGGGAGATGCATTTGAACGCTGGTACCAAATACCTGGTAGGTCCCACGTATTAGTCCTATCTCTGGTGCTCCCCCCCTACCATAATCTGCTGCCGTTGGGGAAGGGATGTGCGGCCGAACCTCCCAGGAAGCCCTCCACGCACAGCGTTTCGACGGTGTAACTACCATTGCTGGCAGGGGTCCAACAGGTCACATCCACTCCACACTTCGATGTGATGACTCACATAGAAGTCACTGTCCAGCTACCATTAATTGCTAACCAGAGCAGATGAACTCTATAGTCTGCGTAGTGGGCCTGTGCGTTGGTATCAGCTGAGATCTGATCACTCAGTAACCAAGGCGTGGAAGTGTCTCCAGTGCACGAAGATGAAACCCCGAGGTACAGTAATATTCTTTTCTCGCTAGTCTTCTAGGTTTTGGGAAACCAATGAAGCTTTGGCATGTCTGTGTTGCCTCTACTAAGGGCTAAGGCCCAGTGTGGTGTGGGCAGACGTCACCTCAGTGAGAAACGAATAGAGCGGAGTGGACACTGGATAGTAAATAATAGTGATTGGCCGAGAGCTTTCAAAGTTCCAGACATGCACCTCGAACTCCAATCAAAATCATGAGGCGGAACCCATGTCTTCCGGCCTTACCAAGGAAATAAAAAAAACTAGAAGCACTGTGGTGACACCCGTGATGCTGGGGGGGCGCCGGGCCTAAGCAGCAACCGAAGAGTTTTCGTCCTCCTAATTATCCATCACTCATATCTGAAGGATGGCGGACAACACAGCGGGAGAACAAAGTCTCCCCTAATTACCACTTCGAGTTCCCAGCAAGCAACCACCGAAATGAGCAGTGAGGGAACTGACTGGTTGGAATACAACTCGAGAAAGATCCCAACTCCCAGTGAGTCACCCAGCTTCGAGCAAGGACACTCTCCATAATGCAGACTCAAACAGGTATTTTGTTGCATTACGAAGCCGACTAGTACATGTCGGGACTTCGACGGAAGCTCTGGCTTAGATGTTCCTTCCACTAATTACTTGCACGCTGCATCTCCTCGGCTGGCGCCTTCAAACCGGATTGTTGTGATGCGAGCTGGCTCGATACCTACCTGCCGAGTGCCGACGTCCTTGCTCAGAGGGAAGGCTGTTCCATGTGACTGCATGGATCTGGCAGACCCAGGCAGCACCTTTCACGAAAGGCATCTTCACTCGGTTACTGAGGTTGGTAATAAAACAGGAACACGACGCATAGGCGAGAATGGTAGTTGTCGGCGACTTTGGAGTGTGGATGCGTAATAATAATCAATGGGTAATCTAACCATGGCTTAGGAAGGCTGCTTGTGCTGCGACCGCGGAAGAGCGATTGTGATTGATGAATGAAATCCCACGACTGCTTCCTACGTAGAACCGTGTTTTTGCAGCAGCCACTGGGGTCATCTCCCTCTTCCACGTTTGAACTATGCATATCAAAGTATGTCCTGTCACTCGCGCGAATGCATGGATAAAGCGGATTGGATTCGGTGCGGGCCACTGGGCACCTCCCGTCCAGTCGGGTGACGAGATGGTCACGGAACCGTGAGGCAGGATGACGACGTCATCGGTGATGCGGCTCGGCTGCCAAGTGAACCCAAATAGCTCCAAGCCAAGGCGCAGTTCTGATAAAACCAACGTCCCCAGCACATACAACAAACAAATAAACTTTAGCTTTCGCAATTATTTCACGACCAGACCTCTACGAACACCTAAAAGAGCCTCTTCCATTTCACTTCGTGACCAATTAAGCAAATAGCAGGTTTCCCCGAGTCGCACTAGCAACAACGTCAAGATGCCTCTCATTGTCCCTGGAATCACCAACACGGCCAATAAGACCGAGGAGTGGAGCAACAAGCTCGTTGGCAAGAAGGTGGAGGATGCTGATCACTCAGAGAGCGCAAGTCCTTCGCTTTGTTTCCCCCCTGCTCTCATCAACAGCAAGACGTGCTAATTAATTATCACTGTCGTTTTGTAGAACTTCGACAAGAAAGACCTACCCCAGACCCACCGCATCATCCAGCCTCAACAACTTGTCGACAGAAGCCATGATCCCGACCGATTGAACCTCCACGTCACGGAGGATGGCGTAGTCTCCCATGTCACCCACGGCTGAGCATTTATCATCCGAGATGTGTCAGCGAAAGGAGGGTGTTACTGGTGAGGATAGCTGGGATCTGGCACTGCCAGTCATCAGTCAGGGGTTGTAGGATTGATGGGCTGAAGTCGGGTGGTGGAGGCATTGCGTGGGTTTCCTGCTGGCATCGATGTACCTCTAAGCAATACGAATGAGACCAAGTTCCTTTACCACTCGGGCGAAGCCCATCCATTTTCATTTTCGCTTCTGAGCAGAGATGGAGGTGCTGCGAAATCGTTGACATCACCAAAAATATGCCGATAAGAGCCGATAAGAAGTCGCGATAAGCCTTATCGAGAAATTAGCCCCTCTGACCCACTGAAAAGTCTACCCCGCCACCCACCGCATCGCGGGGCAGCTTGGTGGAGGAACACCACGCGACTTGAGCAAGCACATCGCGAGAAGTTCGCATTGCCAATAGAATTTCCGATCCAATCCTAGAAAAAGCGCCCAAGATGTTCAAGAAGGAGTAAGACTTTCTGCCGGGGTCCCCGCCTGCCCAATGGCTAACATTATCCATTGTTCCCTCAATCCCCCTTCTCATCCTCGTCTCCCAACGCGGGAACGGGGACGACGCAAACAAGCGCCAGCTAACGCAAGTATCACCAACCTGCCCAGTTTAACCGCCTCCCCTAAGCAAAAACTCAAATCCTCCGTCCAGCGCTCCCTGCGACAGTCCCTCCTGACGACATACCCACTCCTGAACCCTTACATCGATGAGGTCCTCCCCAAGAAGTCGCATCTCGAGCAGATGAAGCTGCCCGATCGCGCCGCCCTCTACGTGATCGACAACCACCCCGTCTTCTACCAGCAGGACAGCAACCTCCCCCTCCTCCCGCACCTCAAACTCGTCCACCGCTTCCCACAGGCCTTCCCCACCGTCACGATCGACAGGGGCGCCATCAGGTTCGTGCTCTCGGGCGCGACGCTCATGGCGCCGGGGCTGACGAGCAAAGGCGGGAGGTTGCCGCTCGTCCACGGCGACGAGCCTAAGGACGAAGTTGACGACGAGGGCCACTGGGGAAGGGAGCTGGAGAAGGGCGAGCCGGTGGTCATAATGGCGGAAGACAAGATCGAGGCGTGCGCGGTGGGGCTATTGGTCGCGGGGACGAAGGAGGTGAAGGATAAAGGGAAGGGTCCTGTAGTGGAGGAAGCACATTACCTTGGGGATGGGCTGTGGATGCTGCCTGTGGATTGAGATGACAACGGTCCACGGTCGGCCTGTCTGCATGTGGGCTGTTGATACGATCGATGAATGCGAAGTTGACACTGGCGAGCTCGTCAGAACGATATATGAAGGCGGAACCCTGTCATACACCAGTGGTCTGGGAAACTCTGATTCATAGTATACTCCAGCCAAGAAATGCGGGTGCATTTCACATCGGCAATCACCAAAGCGCATGGCAGGACATTGACGGACAACGAAACCCTCCAAGTATAACAAACGTCTAAAAGCCGAGATCTATATTTATCAGCGACTGTTTCGCTCGCCCGGGTATCTTTACTCCCTCCCACAGGGAGACCATATACGAACAGGTTCCTTTCTAGAAAGCACAAAAGATCGGGAACCACCCTTCCTTTATGCAAGGAGAACGACCCCTTGCCACGAGCCCCCCAACCCAATAGCCATCTAGTCACCTACCACTTGTTTGAAATGTCCTCCGGAGGCTATCGAAGAGGTTCCGGTTGTGTCAACATCAACCCACGAGGCATGACCGCAATCCCTAGAATGCCTACTACCTCGTCGACCCCGCCGTGTCCGGGCTGAGGCCCTCGTCGCTGCTGACAATCTGCACGCCCGATGCCTGATGTTGCAGCATCCTCGCCTCCGCTTCAAGCTCTAGCCTCTCATCAACGGTGAGGTCGCTCTTAGCCCTTCCGATCCGCGTGAATAGAGCCGCTACAATCAAAGCTGCGGCTGAGGTTGCCACACCGAGCCAGAAGGCAGACTTGAATCCGAACTGGTCGCCGCCATCACCATCCCCATGCTTCGTGGTCTCTACGATCAGGTCAGCCAGGCCGAGGTAGAACCCGATGCCCAGAAAGACGAGACTGTTGATCAGCGCGCCGGCCAGGCCTTGGCGGTGCGCGGGAAGGCTGGTGGTCATGAAGACGCTCGAGACATTGTAGGCAATATCGACGCCGATGGTGCAGCCGCACATGGCGGGGAAGACGAAGGCCCAGTAGTGCGGGTAGCTGGCCCATTCGGGAATCAGGGCAAGCATCAGTGTGGAGAGGAGGCTTCCCATGCCGGAGATGATAAGCAGCAGGTGACCAGGGAGGAGGTGCAGCACGAGTCCGCCCACCACGGCGAGGATCAGCCCTCCGGCTGCCATGGGGATGAACCACACTGCGGCCAAGAGTGGGGAGGCACCGATAACCTCCTGGATGCTGATATGGGGGAAATTAAAGCCATGTTAGCCTAGAGTTCTCATTGCGGTTACAAGCCCCACGAAAAGGGTCCGGGCAAGGAATAAACTGGGACTTACTAAAAGCTGGCATAGAACTGGTAGATACCGAAAGCTCCGTAGGTATTAAACAGGGCGATTACCATGGGTGTCATGAACTTCGGGGCGAAGAGGTCGAACGGGATCAGTGGCTGCTTGGCAACCCAGCCTTCGACATACACAGCCGCTGCAAGGAGGGCGGCCCCGACAACGAGGGTGACGTAGATGTAAGGTGTGGAGAAGCCCTGCGGTGCATGTGCCCCTTGCGTAATGGCAAAGATGACGAGCAGCAGGCCGGGGACTGTGGTCATGACACCAGCCCAGTCCATTTGCACGTTCTCCACCATCTGTTTTTCTTTCCTCTTGGCCTTCGCGCACTTCTTTCTCTCGTCGGGAACCGAGAAGACAGAGACAACCGATATGACGAACAGCATGATGGACCCAATCCAGAAGTACCATCTCCAAACCAAGAACTCGGCCATCAATCCCCCGACAAAGATCCCCAGGAAGAACCCGAGTGGCGCGCACGACCCATATAGGCTGAAGACAATGTTCTTCCTCGGCCCAGGCCGGTAGACCGAGCCGAGAAGCATGACCCCCGAGGGCAGGAAGGCCGCCGGGCCGAGACCCTGCATCGCGCGGGAGACGATCAGCAGGACATGCCCGTCGCTGAACCCGGCCACGAGCGTCCACGCGAAGAACCAGAACATCCCCGCCAGGAAGACGGGCCTGCCGCCGTGCATGTCCGAGACGCGGCCGAAGGGGAAGAGCAGGGCGCCCGTGACGAGGGAGAAGACGCTGACGGGCCAGGTCTGGGTCCCGGGGGGCATGCGCAGGGACTGCGTCACGCCCGGGAGCACGATGATGAAGCCGCTGATGAAGAACTCGGCCATCAGCATGGAGGAGAGGATGGAGAAGCAGAAGCCCAGCTCGGCCCACGCACTCCCGAACGCGGCTGGCCGCTGGCGGCCCAGCTTCTCCACGTCCAGGTCGAGCAGCCCATTCCGTGGCGGAGGGGCTTCGAGGACGACGGAATCCGCATCTGGCGGGTTCCTGACGACCTCTGATGTTGTTGCGGTTGTCATGGCCTCTAAAGCTTCCGTTTTCGGCGCCCCAAAGGAAGAAAGAAAAAGGGACCGAAGTACTGCTGTCCGGGAAGGGGTTCGAATGGCGGCGGGAAGCCCCGCAGGGTAGGGATCCAGGCTGATATGGGAGGAATGTGAGCGGTATGCCTGCGAACACGAATTATGCTGGAGACTTCGGGGTTGTTGGCGTCTGATGAACTGTCGAGCATCAGACTGCCAACACTCGTCCGTAATATTTATATACTGAATCTTGAGGGCATTGTCACTCCATTCAAATCGAAGGGAGAGTGATTGCCTGTTTACAAATTCCTTTCTCTTGGTAATCACATGGCTGCTGAGTTTCCAACCAACGATGCCGACCTCTTCCCCAGCAGATTTTGGCCATTGCGGACAATGACTCTTGGCTGCCCGTTCCAGCCGTACACTCGTACTAACGGTGTCAGCGACAAGGTCAAGAGCGTGAAAAGGCCATAGACTGCCGTGATCGGCAAACGGGGAACTGAATCCACAATCATCGGGAGCGCGTCGCGGGTGTCCTCGGCCGAGCCACCAAGGGACAGCTTGTACGAGAAACCCACTCTGAAGATGGGCGAGGAAGTCAAGTTGGTGTAAGCGTTATCCCTGCCTTGTACAGGAGCAGTAACCCGCCTTGTTACTTTGTGAGATTGGGCGCTACAGAACACAATGGGTTTTCTGTGAGTTTCTCTAATGCCCACCCGGGTCGCTGGGATTTTTTTAGAGGTTCAAAGCTTGGTCGTTGTCTGGTGTCCTCGTGGTTAATCTGATCGGAAAGATTTTGGGGGACATGAGCCTTGGCTTCCTCTTTAGGCTTGGCGCCAAATGATGTTTTGAAAGTTTGAATCGCCTCCACCTCATCGAATCTCCACACAGTACGGACGGCCGAGGAAGGACACCATTAACCCCAGCAGTTAGATCGACGCACCTTGTCAGGTTCTCGCACAGCCTGGACTGTGTGAGTTGCCTCATAAGTTCCAAATATGTACAGCTAGGGACTGATGAGCAGGTCGAGACCTTGTTTTCAGGGCCTCGGATGCGTCACAGCTCCCACAGTGATGTGACCAAGAACTTCTGTTTCTTCCCAGAACCTTGATGACACAATGACGACCTGAGCTTGCTGTCGACACGGAAAGGATTTGTCAGGCGGTTAGTTCTCGATTCGATTTCCAACGATTCCCGACCTCGAGAAACCATATTCCGGGAAGCAATCCTAGCCCAACAAGGGAGCCAAGCCTCACACCATCAGTTCTTCTACTGTTATTATTACGTACCAGCTCCGGCGCCTAGGCAGAACTGGCCCAAGCCCACCGGGACATGCCTCTAGCAATTTGGTTTCATCTCGGCGCAGACTCGGCGCGCTCCAAGGGAGTCAACAGGACTGTAAAAACTAAGGGGAGTGTACCTCACGTTTCCTCATACCGCCTCGGAAGGGCTTCTCAGGCTTGTTCACGAGACAGCGAGACAGCGACAGGCACTGCATGGGTCCACCAGGTCTAGCTCCGCAGAAATGCCATAACTGCAGACGGCGCCGCCTGCGGTGCGATCGGACCTTGCCCTCCTGTCTAAAGTGCGCCGCCACGAGGCAGGAGTGCCTGGGCTATGGGAAGTTGTTCCTGTGGACCGGTGCGGTCGCTACTCGGGGAAAACAGGCCGGTCGGACATCGTTTGCACCCATCGATCCACAGAGTTCTCCGTCCTCTCGGGGCTTGGCATGCACACCGCGGACCTCGTCGTCGTCCGCATCGAGTCCAATCAGCAGAGAGATCGCTTTCAGCCCTGAGAGCAGCTCTACAGATGCCGATTTTACCCTATCGCCCTTTGAGGATACGAAGCCGCTATCGTTGCACTTCCTCATAGACCCTGTGGTCCATGACTTTGATCCTCCAACACGGTATTACCTCAACTATTGTAAGCAACCATCAAATCGGCAGCCCAGCCTTGATTTTAGCCGTGCTGATACTGACCTCTATGTACAATCAAGATGCAGAACAGGTTGCCCGAGACCTTGTTGTCTACGATATCCCTCATCGCAACCCCTTCAGGAATTTAGTGCCCCTATGCCGGCGCCATGACTTTCTGCAGCACATCGTGGTCGCAACAGCCGCAGTCCACCAAGTCTCGTACCTGCGTTCCCGCGGCCTCCCTTTCCAGGGCAGGCTTTACGATGCCTTGGCAGCTCGGCAGAAGGCACTTGGTCTTATCAAGACAGCCATCGGGAATCTCGCCGCTCACAATTACGGCGACGTCCTCACCGCCGTGGTATTCCTGGTCAACTTCGAGCTGATCGACTCCGGTCGGGACAGCTGGAAGGCACACGTCGGCGCCGCCGGGCGGCTGATCGCATTGCTCCAGGCCGCTGCTCTACCGACCACTAGTATCCCCGCCACTAGCCTACCACTGTCGGCAGAAAACACAGACTCATCCATCAGCAAGCTCCGGGACTATATCATGTCCGACTGCCTGACGTATTTCATCCTAGGCTCAACACTTGGGTCGTGGGAAGGCACTGGCGCGGCGGAGGTGTTCGGCTCGCTCGACGTGGTCTCGATGCTCCACCGCGCGGAGGAGAACACCTACCACTCCTGCCCGGCCGTGATCCTGACCGCGATCCTGCACTCCTCGCAGCTCTCGGCTAGGATCCACCGGGGCAAACAGCCGCGAGCAGACGACAGCGGTGACGAGGGGGAAGAGCTGTCCCCGGCCCACCGCGCCGAGGCGATGGCCCTAATGCGCGAGATGCGCTTCTTCGACACGCGCCGCTGGGCCGAGGGCATCACTGCCGCCGGCCAGGCACCGGACGGAATCGCCGCCACGGAGGCCGACGTCGTCGTCTCCCGCGAGCACATGGCCAGCGCCCACCGCGCCGCGGCCTGCGCCTACCTGCTCATGGCGGTCCCCGGGGCGTTCACAAGCGGCGCGGCGGGGTCGGCGGACGGGGGGTGCGAGCCCTACCCTTCGCCCGAGGACTTCGTCTCGTCCATATTCCACCACCTCTCCTGCATCCACGAGACGGATATGCTCTTCAAGGGCACCGTCTGGCCAACCTTCATCGCGGGGGCGCAGACCGCGGACGGGGACAAGCGCGAGTGGGTCATGCAGCGGCTGAGCAAGATGTGGTTGTCTGTTTGTCCGTGGGGGTATGTTAGGACTGCGGTTGAGACGCTGCAGGCGCTGTGGCGGTTCCGGGATGAGCTGGCTGCGGGGGGCCGGATAGTTGGCGACGGTGGTGTTGGCCTAGACACTAGGGCACCTGGATGGGGCAGGAGGGAATGGCTTGCTGAGTTAAAGGCGCTGAAAGTTGACTGTCTTATTGTGTAAAAGAATGGGAGTTTAATCGACGTCTGTCTGACACGGCCCTTTCTGAGGAGCCAGCCGAGGTTTGTGTGATCTCGCCATCCTAGGACTATCGCCCTTGATGCAGGGAAATTCGGAGTGGACTACATATATTACAATGCGCGACTGTTCGAAATCGGGATTAGATTCCTGCGTAACTCTCTACTACTGACCCTCAAGATTATAGCCCCATCAAAATGGAGAACCCCAAGCATCAAACCAGCCAGAGAACCCCTCAACGCTGCGGCTTCCCCTTCCCCGCGATGCCCCCACCCAGGTAGGGGGGCGGCACCTCGCCAACACCGCCGACCATCCTATCCTCGCGGTCCTCGATGACCCTGTAGTCGGGCAGCGCGTTGTCAGGGCTCGCCTCGTTCCACGTGCCCAGCACGTCCTCGACGGAGGCGATGCCCAGCTCCTCCCGCAGCTGCGCGAACCGGCCCGAGTACTCCCTCAGCACGTCCTCGCCCTCGCGCAGCCACTCGGTCAGCTGCTCCCTGCGCGCCCGTACCTCCTCCGTCGTCGACGTCGAGGGCGAGACCGAGTTGGGCCCGCCCGTGTAGGGGGGCAGGTCCGACGCCGTGTACGCCGGCAGCTCCGGGTCGCTGTTCCCGGATGCCCCGCCGCCGCCGCCGCCGCCGTCGTCGTCGCTGGCCGACGCAGAAGGGCCCGCCCCGCGCGCGAAGGTCAGGTCGTCGGCCGGCGCCGCTGCCGTCGTCGTCGTCCCTGACGCCGCTGCCGCGGTGGCGACTGAGTGCCCGTACCGCTGCAGCCAGACGTTGTGCTCGCGCAGAGAGGCGCGCAGTTGGTCCAGCTCGGCGGCCAGGGCCGGGATCAGTCGGCGGAGGTCGTTGTAGGCCGATCGCGACTCGGATGTGGAGGAGGACGCCTCGGTGTCGGTAACGGCGGATGAGGACGTGGGGTCTGGTGGTGGTGAGGACGGAGATGGTGTCGGCTGCTGTTCCGGCCTTTCGCCGTTGGGAGTGTCGTCTGGCCTGTCGTTTGATGCCATTTTCCGACTTGTGGTCGTGCCTAGATCTACCGGATGTGTGTGTGGTGGATTTCACGGCTTGGGTTCGGAGAATTGGCGGGGGAATTTACCCCGCGATTTGTCGCGACGCGCCCGCTTTCTTGGCCCGGTTGTGTCGGTGCGGGCCGCTGACATATGATTATCATTCATCTGTCCCACAAGCTCAAAGTGTTGAAGCTTTAGGTGAGGGGGCGTTCTGTACTTCGCTCTTACCGATCAAATATCGTTTCCTCCGCCTTCGCCTCGGTACTGGCCGGAGACTTACACAGATAATTAATGAATGGTGTTTCAAGGCTTAAGTTTGTCTGTTCAAATTGTCGACACTTTGAATTACATAGAATCCCGCATTCCGTTGCCCCTCGGCCCCAACTGGACGGCTTGAAGTTGTCAGACCTTTACCCCAACCCCCGCCTTAGGCTTTAACAAGGTAAGCGACACATTTCGACCTGCACTGTGCACGGCTCGGCCTCCGGGCTATTACTGTCACCGGAATACGGATTTGTATATTACTAACACAACTTCCCCCGTACAACCTGTCAGACAGTGTGGGCACTCCGGGAAACCTGTGTTAATCCGTTGGTTTCTTATTTGATTTCCGTTACTAGTCTAGTAAGCTGTATTCACTCATGGGCGCAATGTTCATCCTCGCCCTTCGCTTGACCATGTACGCATGGTATCTAACAAACCATGGGAGGCTTTAGCGACGTAGCCTAGGATTGCCCATATTCTGTAATACTATCCGAAGAACTAATTACACTCTCCACTTTTCTCCAGCCGCAACGGCGCAACATTACGCGCACAAAACCCCTCTTCCGAGTTCCGACATGTTCAGACTTCAGCTACCCACGCTTCAGTTATCGAACCATTCGTAAACTCGTTCCACACAAGATTCCCTCGGAAGGTAAGTACCAACCGGAGATGGACCTCCTTTGGAGCCCGAAGACACCGATCCGGGTGGTAGAGAAGGCACGATACTTCTGCGGGCCAGACGATCACTGGGATGGTGGCCCCTTCCTGACGTACGCGCAAAGAAGGGGCTTGCTGCATATGGTGCCTCTGGCGTTGCGTGTCCGCCCAGGCGGCGGCAGCGAGGTAGCCACGTTGGAGACCCCGCCGTACACGGAGGTGATACACCCGACTGCGGTGGATGAGGTGCACAAGCTGTACACGACCTGGCTGTGGGTCGGGCTGTTGGCCGAATTCCTGGGCGCCAATCGTCAGGAGGACCCTGAGCGGGCGCCGGACATCGAAGGGGCGGATGATATCATTCTTGATATCTACAAGTATTGTGTCACCACCGCGGAGCAGGATGGCATGGACGCGGAGGGGCGAGAGGATTCTGCGGTTTGCAAGGACGAAGGCCCATACCTGACGGCCAGGATCATCCCCAGTCTTGTCCCCGCCATGACAACCCTCATCAACAGGAACTCCAACGTCCAGTCCCGGCTCGAGTACCTAGCCGACTGCCTCCGCCTGGCCAGCGGCATGCTGTCCGAAGGGGCCTTGCGCCCGGACTTTGACCGACCCCTCAAGTTCGCCATCGCTGCGCTGGGCGAGATGCTTGGCGTCCTGATCCAGACGCGTGTGGTGCTCAAGTACTTCGGTGAGGGCGTCACCATGCCTCAGTGCTACTTTTCCTGGAAGTCGGACTACCTAGCCCACGATGGCCCTGTCCGACGGCAAATGGTGGAGGACGCGGGGTGGTGTCCTCGTGATTTAATCAGAGCAAACGCCACCTACGAGAGACTATTCACCACTCATTATTTGAGTTTGTTGGACAGAAGAGTTCCCGGAAGGGACCACTCTGGCTGTGATGGCAAAGAATGTGTTGCGGCGCAGATTAATAATGAGACTTATAAGCTCTCACACGCGGTGGAGGGTTGTGAGTGTGAGGAGTTCGAAGTTGACATTAGGGCTGTGAAGGATATTCTTCTCGAGTCGGAGACCTACCCCATCCTAGTGTTTGACCCTGAAGTTGAGGAGGCGGTGGCCAGTGTGCAGGCTTTTAGGCCTGGTGAGGATGAATATGTGGCACTATCACACGTAAGCACCCTCTAATTACCATATGTGTAAAAGCACACCATACGTTTATAGCTGACCCAGCTGAAATTACGAACGCATGGACATAGGTCTGGGCCGATGGCCTCGGAAATACAAAGGGGAACACCCTCCAGAAATGCCAGATCAAACGCCTCCGCTCCCTGATCAAGGGGGTTGAGGACGCCGCCTGGGCCTTGCATGGGACCGACAAATCCGAGCCCCGGCCGAAGTACCATCTGTGGATAGACACGCTATGCTGCCCCGTGGCGAGGCTCGAGCCGACGAGCAACAGGATCTCCCTCATGCGGATGAAGACCGTATACGAGCAGGCCGCGCATGTTTTGGTCCTCGACCTAGCCCTTTCGATGCACGATGCTCGGGGGTTGGAGATGCCCGAGTTGTTGTTGAGAATTTTTGGGACGAGTTTGTGGATGAGAAGGCTGTGGACTCTCCAAGGTAAGTTCCCACTTTCTCACTCTTTTGGGTCATTATCCAGTTCTCGCGGACTGGAATGAACTGGTAGACCGGTGCCCGAAATACGGACGAGTGACTCGGGGGTTCTAGGGCGATGACTTTCTGTTGTTCTTTTTGTCTATTTTCACCTGGACTGCTGAAAGCTGATGTTGTGCAATTAATTGGGGTTCAGAGGGTGTTCTCGCAAAGTCTCTCTTCTTCCAGTTTCGTGATGAGCCTGTCCAGGCGAAATCGCTCCTTGACCAAATGTTTCAAGCACCACACGACTTCAAGAACTGGACCCTCCAGCCGGAACTGAACCGTGAGGTGAGAGACTTCAGCCATATGATACTCCTTCTCATACCCATCAAATCTCCAAATATCATGTCAGTTATCGAGTTAGTCTAACAGCTACTTAACTGTGTTACTTTTCAGTACAAGCGCTTGACAGACCTTAGCCCGGCCGCCCAGAGAGCAGGCAAAAGTGGTAGGCACAGCATGTACGGCGCCATCGAGGCGGCCCTCGACTTCCGCGGCGTGTCCGTCCCCTCCGACGAGGCCATCTGCATCGCTACCCTCCTCGGCCTTGACCTAGCGCAGATCCTGGGCGCCGCCGATCTCTACGCCTGCGAAGAAGAAGTGGTCGAACGGCGAATGTGCCGCCTCTGGGAGCTCCTGGCGGAAGCCGACGGTGGCATCTCAGCGGGTTTGATCTTCACGGTCGACGAGCCCCTCGCTACGCCCGGATTCGGATGGGCTCCTCGCAGCCTCTTGGGCAAGCACGACCAAGGGGCAGGGACACGCTATAGGCAGAGCACATTCTTGGATGGTGGGACCACCGACGGGAGGATCCCTAGTGGTATCATCACTGATGCCGGCCTTGCCGTGGAATTTCCAGGGATGCTTCTCAACCCTGTCGGGCTGGTGCGGAAGGAGGGGGTTCCTCCAATGCTGCACCCCTGGGACGGCATCCTGAAGCACCATAAAGAAGACGTAGTCTTCTTCTTCGATCCTGGCGCCAACAAGTGGTACCAGATGATCGACTGGCACTCCTCTATGCTGGCCCCTGCCAAGACAACTATCCGACAGTTGTTGCGTCACAACACAGGCGGCTGCCGAGACGATGGTCGTGGTGACGGAGATGAAGAGTCGGCTATCATTGAGTCTGATCGTCCCATATGTAGCGCTATCGACTCCGGCAAGGTTGCCATCATAAAGGGGGCCCATTTCGGTGCGCACAGGCCCCTGCTATGTCTTCTCGTTCAGCTCATGGATCAGAATGGGGCCGAACAGGGATCAGGGCTAGGTCAAAAGAAGCAGAAGCCGCGAGCAACTCCTAGGCTCACCCGGGATGGAAGCGATCAGGACTCGGTACAAGATCAGACCAAAGCCACACTTGCATCAGGATGGGGCCAGAGGGGGCAGCAGGCTGGTGCTATCCGAGTCCGATGGCTGCGAAAGGTAATTGTCTCCGAGCTACATGGCCCGGACCTGATCCTCGTACGGAGCCTACGCAATATAGCTCAAGAGGTGGCCGACGACCCTTGCACCCCTGAGTTTGTCCGCGCCAGGGCCGCCCACCTAGCCGTCCTCCGGGGAATGTCTGGTCATATGGGCTCTACTACGCTGAGTGGGGTCCACGGTACCGCCAGTGTTGAAACCAACCTCGGTGATCTCAGTCTCGAGGCCGAGAAGAGCCAGGAAGAGAAGGACTTCGAAGCAGCTAAGGAGCGCCTCCGCAACAGAATGGAGGATGCCACAGCCACCGCCTGGGCTGGAGGCAACTCGGGTTTTGCAGAGGCGGTGACGACAGTGATCGGGGACGGGATGGAGGAATATATCTGGTCCGCGGTGCCGCTTAGGTACTCCCACCACTTGGTTGCTCACGCCACGCCACCGGAACAGCGGTGGATTGTGGACTAGTAATCCGAAACTCGGCTTCCTTTGTTCGTATCCCCATTTCCCTTTATTCTTTTTTCTTTGTATCGGATTGGTTTAAAGGGACTCACAATACTACTGATGGGGACATCAAGTCTCCTCTTCTGGTCTGAGGGGCAGACCACTCTCCCTCCTTGCCGCAAGCGTGTCCTCTTTCCATTCGTTGAACCACTGCTCCCTATAATCCCTCCAGAGATCCCCAAACGGACCCTCGCCACCGTTTCCCAAGGACCTTGGGGTCTCGAAGAACATTGACCCGAGGTCAAACTCCTGCTTCAAAACCCCGCCGCACAGAATCCTGATAGAGCCGATGCGCTCGAAGAAAATGGCGCCATACTCAGCCACTCGGAAATGCATCGTCAACAGACGCCCAATGTGGGTGGCCAGCCAGTCGCAGAGCCAATCCGGAGTCCAGTCCGGCCGCATCTGCGTCAGACCCAAGCCAGGGCCGGAATCCGGTCCGAGCGGCGGTGAGTGGCCACCCGCGTTCTGCGGCGCCACGCTTCGGGTTTCCATGGTGTCCGCGGGGGCGAGGGGGCGGCCATCCTCAAGCGGCAGCATGTCAATGTCCAGCCTCTGGACGACCACGTGGCGGTCCACCTTCCCTTCCCCGCCCAGCACCGGCCCGGCCTTGAGGAAGCGGCAGAGCAGGTCATAAAACATCCAGTAGACCGTCCGCCCACGCCTCCGGCCCCAGCCGCCCGGACCCGCGTGCGGGGTCGTGACCGACTCCGGACCGCCTGCCATGGTCGGCTCGCTCCCACGCCGCCTGCGGCGGGGCGGCAGGCCGACGATGCGGACGTGCGCGGTCACGCTGTCGAAGCGCGGGTAAGGGTCGAAGACGGACAGCAGCGTGGGCCGCAGCTCCCTCTGCTGCTCGGCGCCGGCGAGGAGCACGACGTCGACGACGCAGGGGAGGCGGCCGGTCGACGTCAGCCGCTCCCAGGCCTCGATCGCCTCCGCCCGGACCTGGCGGCACAAGCCCATCACTCGCGCTGCTGGGTGCGGCACCGCCGACGTCCTGGTCTGCCACCTCACCCGCCTGCCGCCGCCGCCGCCCACGTACTCGACGTCGGAGAGCTCCTCGCGCGTCGAGGGGTCTTCTTCGGGGTCGTACTCCGGCGCGGGGATGAGCATGCGGACGAGGTAGTCGTATATCCTGTCGCGGATCTCGCGAGGGATCCCCAAGAACGAAGGTGTTGGTCGCATATCTTGGCTGCGCGAGGCGTTGACGTGGTTTGTGATTGACAAGAGCGTGCCGAATTGCGGGTTCGTTTTGCCCGCTAATTAAAGGACGTCGTAGTTAGGATGGGCAAGGAGGGGATCAGCCGCAGAAGCCGCTAAAATTATAGAATCCTGTGGTGGATCGGCACGCTGCTGCACCCACACAATTGCAAAGGGTTAGGGTTGTCTCGCACAAACGTTGTGTTTTGATCGCAATCTTCAGCCAGAAGACCTTGGGGAGTTCAGCTTCTTATCCATCAACCTAGGGGGACTCGCAGATATTAAAGCTCCTCTACAGCATATTACGAAAGCATATCACTGGTTTCGTCGTCCTGGCATGGTAGGCGGCTATTTGGTGGGAAGAAAAAACTAAACTGAAACGACGAGAAGTACAATGCTACATGACAAGAAACGGGATATGGGGGCCTGCTTTAGACAAGGGAGAACCCAGATCAAGAAATTCGATGCGAGTACCAATCTATGTTGATACTAGGCACCTACCTGCCTGCCTAGACAGATCCGTCCGTAGGTATCTACCTAGGCAGGGAGGTAGCTAGGCGAAACGTCCGCAAAGAGAAAACAGAGGAGCTGTGTCAAAAGGACGTAGCGGGAACGCTTAACGAAACCCGAAGAGTTGCTCCCCTGGCGGAGGTTCACGACCGAGCAGTCGCTGTTGAACGAGCGACAAACCGTTTCGATGGTTCGTCGGTTCAGTTCAGAAGTCTGTCACTCAACATCAAACCAGCTGTTGGATGGCCAGGGATCTTTGGCATTGGGGTTTCTGGAATTGGGTCGTCAGGAGGTTTGAAGAAGTCGAGACGAAAGTGGATAATGCGCAGTTTACATACGATTTGAGATCCTGGCCGACTGGAAGATATGCCGTGCTCAAGGATCGCAGCCACCTCATGTACCATGAACTGGCAAGGGACAGCTCTCCGGCCCAGTAGGCCACCGATGCCATCTTTCGGGACCGCGGAACTCGCTCAGTTGCGTACTCCTCAAAAGCTTGCCCGAGTCCCTTATGATGGGGAGAACCCGACTGGGCATGCTTCAGGAGACACCTCGCTAGGACCGTGGCGTCCTCGATTCCGAAGCTGGTTCCTGAAAAGAACGTCCTGGGTCAGCAACGCCCCAGCGGTGCCCAGGGGAATGTCTCAATCCGGACAATGACCCGCAAGAATGGAGTAGGACAACTTAATACCCTGCCCACTGCTCGGCAGCATCAGTCTGGCGGCATCGCCTATCAGCACAACATTGCCACACTGAATCTCGTCCTCTGCCCACACCCGCTGCCTCAGCGGGCTGCATACGATCCGCTCTGCCCCTTCCAGCAGGTGGCTGAGGCTCCCTGAAACAGGGTGGGACAGCTGACGGTATCTATTCAGCAGCTCAACGCTGGACTGGTGCGTGTACGCGCTTGGGAGCAGGGCAGCTTCCCACTTTGCCCTAGCGCCTGACCCATCCGCCGTAGACCGCGGCTGGTCCGCTGGCGGCCAGGCGGGCGGCTCCGTCTCAGGCATGATCAGGTCCCAGCGCATCTTACCGTCCGAAAGGGGCGCCGAGGACAGGATGCCCCGCTCGAGCCAGACGGCGTTAGTGGCCTTGCTGGTCGCCAGCGTCTCCGCGTCGCAGCTCCCCTCCGGGGGCAGTGGGAAGCCTGAAGAGACGCCGTAGAACCCCGTCTGGCGCATGTAGTCCGGCAGCCAGCGCTCCTCTGCCGTGGCCGGGTCGCGCAGCCGGAGTAGATGCCGGCGGACCGAGGAGAAGGCCCCGTCCGCCCCGATAAGGAGGTCGGCCGTCTCGGAGGTGCCGTCCGTGAAGGTGATGCGCGTCCGCGCCTCTGAGGGAGAGCGAGGGCCCGGGGCCCTCGAGCTGCTCGAATCCGCACACCTTGTCCCACCTGACCTCCCCGTCTCGCCGGACGACCTCTTCCAAAAGCAGTCGCTGCAGGCGGCCCCTCTCGACGGACCTGCAGTTCGCCTGCAGGTGCGGGCTCCAGGCCGGGTTGTCGCACCCTTTCAGGAACTTTCCCTTGCCGTCCCAGAACTTGATGCTCCACATCTCATAGCTGATCTCCTCGAGCGGCTCGCGGAGGGCCAGCTTGTGGAGCGGGTAGAGGCCATTGGCGAATATGCCGACCGCGGCGGCGGCGGAAGGGCGCTGCCGCTGCTGGCGTTGATGCGGAGCGACAGTGGCAGCGTGCAGTTCGGCGGTGGGGTCTGGCTCGCGGTCGAATATGATGGGGCGATAGAGGGATGAGAGGCACGGGTGGGAGAGGATCTGCAGAGCCAATAATGGCCCGGCGATGCCCGCGCCTACGATGCCGATCAACTTACGCTGTGTGAGGGCGGCCATTGAACAAAGGGGTCAAAATGGTCCGTTATTTGAGTGAGGAGGAACATCTTGTCTTCCTGCTTGCCAAATGAAGGTGGTGGACGGCATTTATGTAAGACGGAAAAGCCTCAGCTTGCGGTGCGGGCACGCATGCGCCCAGAGTTGGTACGTCGTTCATTCTCGTGTCGGGCACAGACCAGCTATACGCATGATGGTGGGTCTGGCACCCCTGTCATTAGGGGACAAGATCTTCGGTTTTAGTGGCTTGGCTCATCGATCATGACAGGTGGAGCCCGCTCAGGGTGTGGGAGTCACCTCCAGTGGCAGGCTGCTAATTACAGCATCACTGCTGTGCCTGATGTGCCCTGGTGAGTCAGATTCGCCCGTATGCTTCTCGGGCTCGCCTTTGAAATTCCAATGCTTGTAACATGTGAGCATCAAAGTACTCAGCCTGGTCATAAGGAGGCGTTCGGGACAAAGTGACGTAAACAACGTCTTTGTCGCGTTGGATGCATCGATTGCAGGACCCCAAAATCTCAAAAGAGCTTCCAGAGGTCAAACCTGATGCTTTGTCCTAGGGAGGTGCTCCTCATTTGTATATAACTCCACTTCACCAACTAAACTCCTCAGTAGGATAGATTTTGATTCAGACAACTCAACTACGAATCAGGCACTCAACTTTGATCCTTTGAATACCAGCAGAGATTATAATCTGCATATCGTAAGTACCCTTGGTACGTACATAACGCTGAGCAACAATGGGGTCTAAGGCAGCATACGCTGAGTTCGAGAGGGTTTCGAGGGAGACATTAAGAAGCCTCTCTAGAAATGTATATTCAATGCAGGGCACGAAATGGCCTTGATGGCCCACTCCGCCACTTGTCTCGTTATCGCCACGAGAGTTCCGATGCGCCAAGAGCTCCGGGAAAAGGTCCAGGGAGTATAGTAAAAGCTCATGTGTACCATAGTCACCAATGGCGGTAAATTTCCAGAGGAGATAACATTCATACAATTGCCTAACAAGAGTTTGTTGGACACCTGTTTTTCATTGCACGCGCGCGACAACGGCGACTGGATTATAATTACCCTATCCCAGCATGGAGAACTATAGCAAGGAGCACATGACCCAGTTAGACGGACGTCCCTCAGGACCATACTCCAAGGAGTTCCAGGCAGTGCTAGATGATTTCCTTCCGCCTCCGTGCGTTTTCCAATAGGCTTTGCGGCATTTCCGAGACATGATTATGGACTTAGGCAGGCCCGAGCTATTCTGGACCTTCGAGGGCGCAGAAGCTCGTAATTAGTATACAGAAATAACAGTCGATCATCTCCCGACCATTGTAGCAGGATTTAGGATAAATAATTAAGAAAAGAATGTCAATCATATCAACCAGCAATCAGACCTTGCATGATGTAGTAAACTTCGCGCGACGGGGACTAATCTAATACTTACCAATACAGAATGCCTGATCTATGCTCGATAGTCGATGACTGGAAGCGGTATAATGCAAATATTTGCATTGGGTTATCTTTCCCCCTTACCCAACTCTAGGGTTATTATGAATCGTTGAGCAGACCAGTGGTGAATATGGGCATAAGAGATGATAGGAGTTCTTGAGCTACATAGCCCCCGCAAATGTATCAGTGCCGCACAGGGGCCGGGGCACTCTTAATTCCAGATCGTTGGCTTGAGGATTACAGCCTGCTTCATATTAATGTGAATGCCTGCTGGACCAAGTTCAGCATACAGTGTTATTTAAATCTATGAAAGACACAAATTGACACTGTCTACCAGAACGCCGAAAAATAATTACCGAAAGCTTATTTTGTAGGTAGGTAGTTGGAACTGAGCCTCTCCAGATTCTCGCACAGCCGGGATGTGCCAGTATTCCGTTTCCCGGCATTGGATGGCCTACGACTATTTTCTTGATCCCATCCCTGGTCGATGTCCTTTTCAACTTCATCTAAGCTTGGAATCAAAGCTGCCACAGCAAGCATGTTCATAGATATACCGGTGCATAAATGTTTCAGTGACAGCGGCATCTTCCAGTTATTTGACCAGGAGCTGTTGATGTTAGTGGAGATCTTCATCTCGGTGCGGGCAGTGTCGGACATACAGGGCAGACCAAGGCGGAGTCGGTACTGTGAAACATGCGTCATTGTTTCGGCTCCTTGGGGTCCTCCGGGCGGGAGTAGGTCGCCGGAGCAACCTCCAAACCAAAACCAACATTCGGACAAGGCCGACCTTGTTAATGAGAGGTATCCCGACTTAGCCGATAATTGAGTCTTCATATATCGTGCACAGCATCTACACAGCATCACTTCAGGTATCCCTCAGACACTTCCTTATAGTCCATATCTAACTTAACAAGACAGACTCACCCTCAGGGAGATAAAAAAGAAAGCAGAACGGACTAGGCAAGATGGGCCAGCTACAAGCTCTCAGGTTGAAGACAAGCATCATATTGGTGCAGTGGTGGCGGTGGCGATTATCTATTATACAGTTACTGTAAGTTCGAAGTCCAAACTCACGCACCAGGGGCGCTACCAGAGGCCATCGTCGTGAACGGCCACAGCTGACAATTAGGTTCTGGTAGTACATCTACCGCTGCTTCAAAAAAACCACTTTCGCATATCCCTAGTCCTTGGTACACAAGATGGACGACCTTAGCGTCAACAGTTTTTGTCATCACAGCGCGACACCCAACCTGGATCCATTCCCTACACGCTAAATACAGTGAGCCCAACCTCATATACATCAGCCGAGCAAGCACACTCGAGCAGCCCACGGTCAGCCAGACTCACCAATAGCCATCAAATGAAATCCAAAAGGCCCTCTCGTGCGCTTCAGCCCCTATGAGGTCGACGCCTCAGACCCGCCGACTGCCCAGAAGATCCACAGCGTCAAGGCGGGCTACCTAAAGTCGCCCTTCTACTCCCTCCTCATCACGAACTCATCCAGAGTCTTCAATGAGATCCGACCCCAGGTGCACAGGCGATACAAGCGTTTCCTGTTTGGTCACATGTCTGAGACTGGCCTGAAGGCCTTCCTACTGCGGATCGACGCCAAGGTGCGGCTCGCCATCGACCAGATGGAAGACGAACATGAGAAGAGGGGCGCCGCCGATGTGGCCAAGTGGTTCATGTTTCTTTCTTATGGCATCATCGATGACCTAACATTTGGGGAGTCTTTTGGGAATCTGGAGAACAGAGTGGTGAGTCCTTAAGTATCTGATATCCTGTTGCTGTTCCTAACATCCTATCTCTATCCTCTCCCCGGCCAAGTTCCTGACTACCTGGTCAATGCTCATATTTCCCACCTAACCCCATTCTGAGACCTTTTCAACTAGAAAACCTCTCGGGCAACGATTTCGTCAGCCTGGGCTTCGTGGGCGGCCTCAGCTCCATGTTCCCCACCATCGCCAAGATCTCGACCGTCCTCCCGATCCCCGTCTTCCGCGACACCACCCTGATCCAGTGGCGCACCTTCGACTACGCCGAGCGGGCGCTGGACCGCCACAGCAGGCTGGTTCAGGAGACGAGCTACAACCCGTGACCGACCCTGTTCTCAAGGCTGTACTCGGACGGGGCCGCCGCCAAGAAGGAGGAGGAGGAAGAGCGAGGCTAGACCCCGACCGAGATCAGGGACAACGCGCAGGTGTTCATCGTCGGCGGCGCAGCGACACCACCGCCAACTCGACGATCTACCTAGCCTAGTCGGTCTGCCGCGACGGTAGGATCAAGTGAGGCTCCTGCGGGAGCTCGACAGCTTTGGGTACGAGGAGCTGAGGGGGCTCCCTTACGTCAACTGGGCCGTGAACGAGGCCCTTCGGCTGTACACTGCCCTGCCCGCGAGCTTGTTACGGTTTGTTCCACAGGGAAGGGTCGAGCTCGTCGAGAACTTCGTCCCTGGGGGCATGACCGTCACGACGCAGGCTTACAGTCTCCACAGGGATGAACGTGCCTTCTCGGTTTCTTACCAGCTCTATCCGGAACGGTGGGAGCACACGACACAGTTGATGGAGGATTGCACGATGCCGTTTGGTGGAGGTGCTAGAAGTGAGTGTCACTTCCTATTTCCCCCCCCTTTTCCCCCCATCCTACTAGTATCATGGACAAGGTTGAATGTCTAAATAACAATGGTTCAACCACACAGCCTGCCTCGGCCGACATCTGGCCCGGATTGAACTGCGGCTGATCACGACCCGATTCTTCAAGCGGTTCCCCAACGCGACAGTCTCGGCTCTGGAGGGCATGTGCGAGAAGGACATGGAACCTACCCTGCACTTCTTGATGGTGCCGAGTGGGAACCGGTGCCTGTTGGATCTGAAGTTGAATGAGGAATGAGAGTCATGAACAAGAGCCCAGAAGGTATCGTACATCATATCAGAGTCCAGTGGTTGAAGATGGAATGTTCGATACTCGGAATTCCATCGAGATAGTTAGGGCATGCTAGGAGGTTGTACGAGTAGGGCAAGACAAAGCATTGCTTTCATGGCACACTATGTATGGTTGAGTTAGTGCACTCCTAGGTTACATATTGAAGCAAGTTGAAACACCGCATAGGTAAAGAAGCACCGAAATGAAGATAGTATGAAACGTAATACGTCTGTGTGATGGAAAATGAAGATAGGCACAATGCTAGTGCCTCTGGAAACAAAAACAACCACCCCTAATCACCAACCCCTTTAAAATCCACCCACTCTCCCTCCCCGCGGAGTGCTGACCCGCATCCAGTCCACATCGGCCATCGTTGCCGTCGTCGACATCCCCGACAACGGATCCGACCACTGCCTAGGATCAAAGCCATCAGACAAAACCGCATACCCCTCCGGCGGGAGGGCAGCGCGCCGGGCGCGGTGGTGGCGGGCCAGGAGGGGCTTCTTGACGGACAGCCGGGCGGCGTGGTCGATGTAGACCGCGTCCGAGGCGAAGAGGGAGAGGAGGAGAGATGGATCCTCCTGCGTCTAGCCTTTGGGGAGTTGCTTGGGGATGTTTGTCATGTCGACTAGGGCCATTGTTGGGGTGTGTGCGCGTGTGTCTGAGTGTTTTGTTTGTCAAATGGTAGCAAACTCAAAGAAGACGATCGATTGTATGAACGTCCTTTCCCCGTAATCTCGTGCATGGCGGCAGAGCCATAGGTGCTGATGTTTCCTTTTGAGGCGGTCCGTATATAGATAATCTGTTGCATGGAAAGAAGTCCCCGGAACTCTACCCTTGTCACGTCACGGAGCTACCCCGAAAATGTGGGAACCCTGGGGGTCCGCCGGTCTGCGTTTCACTACCATCCGGACGTCTGTTTAACTTCTGGTTTCATCCCAAGACAGCGTGTTCGCAGACTGTTGAAATGCATGTGTATTTGGCTTCTAGGCGCAACAGTTAATTAGTGAATAAATCACTTACGGACGCCGTTAGTTGTTCAGACGTTGAACAGCCCACTGCATATCCAGGGGTCACTTCTGTCATTGCCCATAATATTGGCTACCTACTTGGGCTTGGACCTTGTTCGTACACTGGGCTGGGAAGGGACCTCGACCGGAGATACCGGACAAGGCCAAATAGAGTCGAAAATGTATGAGGTAACCCGTAAGACAGAATTATCGCATATATAAGGGATCTATATTATCATTAATATGTTAGTTACCAACGAAGACTAATTAATTACCTGGCCACTGAAGACTTGTGAACTGCGATTTTAGACAGGGGGGCGGGTCATTTTCCTCGATTCGTGGCAGTGCTCTCGTCACTGAGCTCTGTCTTTAATTACCCCTCAGCTGAGGAGCACCTGCTTCTCCTTGAACTGTTCGACAAAGCTTATGGGAACCTTTAAAACCTGCGCGATAACGCCCGCCGGGGTTGCTGTGTCCAAAACGGGCCCTCTGCACTGCCAAATGTGAATCCCCACCCACAAATTGGACAGAATTGCTCAACTTGTGTAGGGACGACTTGCCTTGACAATTTAGCGAGCCTTTGCCACTGGTGCAAGTCCCCGGAGCATTCATACCATCACCTGCCGACGTGGCCCTCCGTAGAATGCCAATCTCGTCATCCTATCGCATCTGTCGGCCAGCCGGCTTAATTGGCTGTGTCCAAACGAGAGGCAAGTCTCCATATCGATAATTGACCACTGAGCCTCAAGAGGCATGGCATGGGCTTTTGGCATCATGTCGGCCAACAGAAAAGGTGAAGCTGTTTCGACAGGTCGGCTTGATACAAATATACTAGGCAGTAGGTAGGTACGTGTAGTACTCGGATTGGCCATAAATTGTGGGCGACGGGGTCGTCGAGATTCGAGACATGAGAGGCACTTGGCTGGTGAGGCTCCTCAGCTTGCCAGCCTTGCCTTCCAAGCTGTTCATTGGACCCGACCTGACCCTGGTCGCCCGCGTCATCCTCGAATCAATTTATTAAGATGACGTTATTTTTCCTCGAATCGAGCCACCAAGGGACGCGTCGAATGTTATCTCCGTCGTCCGAATGGATGGTTGGCCCTTCGCACAGGGGAAATGGCCCTCAGAGAACGGACAAATCAAAGAGATGCAAAGAAGGGGTTGAGCCCCGAGCTGAAAAGATGCATGATTGATATCTGCTGTGCTGCCCGACGCACTTCAGAAAAGATAAAGGTGTGGTAGCTGTGCCGAACCACGACCCCTGGACACCCGAGCAGCTGTGATATTGGCTTTCTTGGCAGCTTACATTGCTTCTTGGCGGCGCCGGGAGTGGACGTGTGAAGCGGCCCAGGAGGGTGCCAAGCACCTGTCACTGCTGTCAGCATTCAGCCCTTTCCCTCCTGGGCTAGCACACGACTCATGCTCGTTGGCCGCCTTCTAATGGGGCAACGCGGTGCGTTGTCGTGTGTGTTTTGGGAGCCTCCTTGTGCATAAATCGATGGGAACCGCTTTCCTTTCACCTCCCCCTCCGACCCTGGCTCTGGCCTTGGACGTCTGGATTCTCTCTTCACTTCACATGCCACGAGCCTTTCGGCCCTCTGAAGACGATCAACACCAGCACCCTCTGAGATCTCACAATGTCTCAAGGCATCACCTATATCGAGGAACCCCTTCCCCGGTTTGGGAAGAGACGGGAGACGCCCGCAAAACCCGCAGCGAACCCAGGTCAACACCAAGGTGACGATGGGGAGAAGGGCAAGCGCACCACCGCCAACACGGACACGCGGGTGTCACAGGGCGTGGAGGTTAGTTTCTCAAAATATCAGATCCCTGCGGTACCATGCGCCTTACTCAACTAACAACTGCCACCACCGTCCAGAAAGCCTTCGAGCCTCACAATCTCATGGTAAGCCTCCTTGCACCCGAATCCTCCTGATGGTCAAGTGGAACCCCCGGCCGACCATCTCTATAGCTTCTCTACGACCTGTTCTTCGCCGCAAACATGACTGCCTTCTCCAACATCCATGAAACCACAAACACCGAGCGCCTGTCAGCATACGTCGGATATTTTGCGTCAGTGTCCCAAGGATTCGATCCTCCAAGTCTCCTCTCCGATATTGTTATGAAGCCTCTGGTCCTCTAACTTCCCTGCAGGGTTCTGTGGTTTCTCTGGCTCAATGTCATGCTCTTCGACGTTCGCTTCGTGGTTGATAGCATCGCAGGTGAGCTCGCCAACCCGGAAAGCCTCCAGCCCACACACCCCTGACCCCTCCCATTGCTCAGGCCGTCGCTCACCACGCGAATGACACCACAGAGAGGATTCTCCGGGCCGTCCACCTCGGCGCCATGGTGGGAGTGTCGGTCGTCGCCCCGCAGTACAGCCCAGCCCAGCAGGTGAAGGGTACTTTTCAAGCGTTCTGTAGGATCCCCTCCCAGTTCCCCTTCCCCACTCCCATGTCCGCTATGAGGTGCCAAAGTGTGGCTGGCTGATCTGTGCAGCTGTTATCCTCCTGATCTCCCGAGTCGCCCTGGCGGCCCAGTACGGCCTGGCCATTCTTCGCCTACCGGAAGAACCCGAAGAAAACAAAGAGCCCAAAAATACCAAAAAATCCCAAAACTCCCGGCTGGGCCTCACCATCATGTCCGTGTGCCACTCCGCCGCAGCGATCATCTACCTGGGCGTCACGTTCCGCTTCACCGACAGCACCAACAGCCGCGTCTTCATCACCTGGTACATTGTTGGCTTTGCTGAGTCGGTCCTAATCTTTGCCGTATCTTTCTTTTTCGAGGGTCTCAGCTTCGAGCACAGCGCTCTTCCGGATCGTATGAAGACTGCCACCCTCCTCATTCTCGGCGAGGGTGTCATTGTCGTGGCCGAACACGTGAGCACGGTTGTCAAGAACGTGAACTCCTGGAGTATGTTGATCCTTGCGACCTGCCAGCGGCCCGTCTCCCAGCCCCCCTCTTCCTGTTAAAGGAATAAGGATTGGCTGGGCTCTGCTGACGCTTGCTCGAAGCCTCCGAAACCATTGGCGTGCTCACTGCCACGGTGGCTCTCATCTACATCATCTTCCAGATTTACTTCGACTGGTCGTGGCCTCCCAAACATTTGAAGGACTCCAACACCTTCCTCTACGTCTGGAGCCTATTCCACTTCCCCTTCCACCTGGCTCTCGTGCTGGTTATGGAGGGTGCCACGCAGTTTGTTGTCTGGTGGAAAATCGTCGAGCTGATGAACTTCGTCTCCGATCAATTCTACCAAGCCTTCCTGGCCGCCGAGCAGAGCAACGAGTCCTCCATCGCCAAGAGCATGATGGAGCACCTGAACAGCACCGTGAACTCGATCTGGGAGCACTACCCTCCGGTCCTTCTCGTCACGATTCTCCATAAGGAAGCGCTGCTGAAGGAGATCGGCGACATCAACGATACCTTCTGGAAGACCAACTTTGCGACCCTTGAGAGCATGGAGGCCGACCCCACGTACCAGAATTTCACCGAGAAGTTTCGGGCACTGAAGGTTACTGTCCTCAACTCCATTTTCAAGAGCTTCAATATCGAGGAGATCGAGGACAGTGGCTGGCAGGACCATCCTTCGACATACGAAGAACACGCCTTTAAGGATGCATCCGACAGGTTCGAACTGGTGGTGTGTATGATTTCATCAGTGCCACGCCTCACACCCTCCCTCGCCGTCTGCGGATATGAGTGTGCTTGCTAAAGATAATCTTGACGATATGGTTAGTACGTCTATGTGTTCTGCCTATCAGGGGCTGGCCTCATCATCATGTCGCTCCTTCACGTCCTTTCTCGACCGATAGTGAAGTTTGAACCGATGCAGAAGGCCGTCGTCGGCGTCAATATCGTCCTCGGGATGGGTCTCATGCTGCTGGCGACCATGGCTCATTATGATGCCCATTCCAGGTTCAGCACCACGCCCTGGATCATCCCAACCATATGCTTGGTCTTCTTGATGGCGCTGATTCTGATCCACGTCACGAGATCGAAGCTCCGACAAGACAAGGACAAGGAGTCGTGACTCGTGCGTCCGAGGGAGCTTTGAATGCTCTGGAATAGACTGGAACACGGACATGTGGGAAGGAGTGTGGGAAGGGGCTAGCATCGAATGGGACGAGAGAAAGGTGACGTAAATTGAGCCCTGCTGAACATCACGGGTTATTTGAATGCCCTGCACGTATTTATTTTACGAGAAATCTTGGGTAATGATCACCGGGGCTGTATGGACTGCTGGGCCGAGGCTGCTTGCTTGCTCCTCTCCATAACTGCCTTAGCAAGTTTGGGTTTGGTTTGGGGGGGAGGGCTTGTGACAATTGTTGCGGGGGGCTGCCCACCCAGACTAGCGTGGTTAGGTAGCAATATGCCCTTAAAGAGAGAGTAATTAACAAAAGCCCGATTTTATCTCTATAATTAGAAGATCGGAGTTAATCACCCTTTCCGATGAAGATCCTGATTTTCTATATAAAATTCTATTAATTGACGGAAATCATAAAGGCAATTAAAATCGTGGCGACTAGGAATCACGATAATTGTGGTAATTATTTCATTGGAATGTCGGCCCTCTGACGGACCTCTGACGAGGAGAAACTCATAATTATTGAGGAGCCGTCCCCTTTCACCTTCACTATTTGACGCCCTTTCCTACCTTGATATACCCTCTCCTTTCTCGCTTTGATAAACTCCGTAGATTCCAGATAGTCTAATCCGATAAATAAAACCCTTTGATTTCGTTCCTTCGTGATCCCATGGTCAATCCCCGTCGTTGTCACTTTATTCTAGTCTCCTCCCGACCTGCCGACCTGCCGCCCTGACCGATTATTTTGTGCCCAGGTTACCAGTAGTAAATTATCAAGTGATCCCAGCCCGATACCGGATCTCCTTTTTTTAACTTAGGAAACTACTTCCTATTATGACAACGACGATCGGGTTCCCTCTCTAACTCAGTATTCTGTTCTCTTCAACAGAGATCTAACAGAGGTAATTATATCTTCGGCACGATTTTCACCTCGTCGAGATCACCGGATACTGGCTGTGAACAGGGCCGTTTACGTGACCGCTGGGATCCGAATTCACCAATTATATCCCCAGGAACCCCATGTTACAACTTGGAGATACTCTAACCACAACCCCCCTCACTTCTGGTTTCATCCCAAGAAAGCATGCTCGCCGACCGTTGTTTGTGTAATTGGCTTCTAGGCGTAACAGTTAGCAAATAAATCACTTAGAGACGCTGTTGGTTGATTGCTCAGACGATGACGGCCCACCCCATACCCAGGGGTCACTCCTTTAATTGCCTAGTAATTAACATTAGCTACCGAGTTGGGCGTGTAACTAGTATATAATTACACCGAGTTTAGAAGGGCCCTAGATCGGAGCAGCCGAACAAGGCCAAAGTCCATTACGTAGGTAATTATCATATGGGCCTTAAGCCAGGATTCTTGCATGTGCACAAGATGTTTGCCATTACTGTACTAATTAAGTACCTACTAGGAGCGACTAATTACCAGCTCATGTCAAGCCACAACTGAAAGCTTGTAGACTAATGTGATGTAAAAAGGAATCAGGGGCAAGCGAGTCATTTCTCCTCTTTCATGGCAGTATTCCAACGCTGCGCTCTATCCTTAATTACCCTTCAGCTGAGGAGCACCTGCTTCTCCTTCTTGAGCTGCTCGACAAAGCTGATGGGCACCTTCAACACCTGCGCAACAATGTCCGCCGGGGTCAGAGCAAGCCACTGGGTTAGCGGGATGTCGGCCACACGGTCGGATTTGTAGATCTCAATCCACACGAGGTCCTCTGTGTCAGAAGTATTCTCGATATAGTGTCTGTGAGGTGGCAGTGGTTAGTCCTTATTGTGTTTTCTGCCTTGCGAACGGTGGGACCAGCGAGGAATCTCGGTCTTCATTTTCGCTTACCCAGAGTTGTCAGGAAACGCAGCAGTATCACCGGCTCTAAAATCGAAGGTGCGAGAGTTGGCAGCACCGATGAAGACGGTTGCTCTCGCGGTCCCCTTGTGGAAGTAGAGCCACTCCTCGGCCTGTGCATACAGCGGGGGTCAGCCATCTTCGTAGTGACACTTTTTTTCTCATTTTGAAGGTCCCAGGGGGCACTAACGTTGGGATGCCAATGCAACTCCCTCAGCCCCTTCGGCTTGAGGGTGACAAATGTCGCCGCGATAGTCTTGCTGACAGGGAAGTTGGTCGAGTCGATCTTGCGGAACTCGCCACCGTTTCCGGGAACAACCTCGGCCTTGTGCTGCAGGGTGCGGTAGACGAAGGAGCTGTTGCCCTTGAGTTCCCCGGCCGCGCTGCCGGTGACGTTGCGCGTGCTGACAGTGCCGTTCTGAATGTTCGGGGGCGTGGTGGGCAGGTTGGCGAAGACGGACTCGTTGACGCCAAAGTTCCGCGCCAGGATTCGCCGCGGAGTCTTGGCAAGCCAATCGTCGACGTTGAAGGTGGTTCTTGAAGAGGACCGTATGTAAGCGCTTCCGCATCCATCACAGAGATGTTTGTGGTTTGCACAACCGGGGAGGTCATTGATTAATTAGATAATTACTCACCCGACCTTGTCGAAGTCAGGATCGTCAAACACCAGGAGATACTCGCTCTCGTCGGCCAGCCCCTGAACTGTATGTGCTGCGCCCTTGGGGAAGTACCAGATATCTCCGTAGTTCAGGATTGCGACCTCGTGCCTGCCGAACTCGTCCACGGCCGAGATCTTAATCTGGCCAGCGTAGACGAAACCCCATTCGGCCTAATGGGCTCATTTATGTCAGTTGGTTGCAAGGCATGTTTGCGAGCATACAGATATATTGGGTAGCGTAGAACATACAACTCGGTGCCAGTGAAGCTCACGTATGGCCCCCCTTTTCAGGTGCTGCTGAGCTGCTGCGATATCGTGGCTCTGCGGGAGATCCTGGATGACCTGCTGACGTGACCACCCACCTGGGAAGATTCTCGTCTTAGAGTCGGAGAAACTCCACTTCAGGTTTGGCACCACGCCGGCATCTGTGGACTGCTGGCCGAGGTTATCCGGGTTCTGGACATCGAGAACTTTGTTTGTTCCCCCTATATCACGTGGCCGTCTTGGGTCAGCGATAGGACTGCTAGTAATTAGTACAATAGGGCCAGAAGGCGGATCACCAATCAACTTACCCAGGATTGGGGCGCCTCTGCCATCAGCGCTGATTGGCTGCCCATTAACAAACTGGGCATCCCTCTTGATGAGCTTCGGATCTAGACCCTCAGATGCCGCTTGAGTATTTACAGCAAGCCCCAGGAGGGGTGCAAGCCAGAGGCAAGTTGACCTCATGATTGCGGGTTGTAGTCTGATTGGGGGGTTCGGGTAGAGCAAGTAAAAGTTCGCGATGTCGACCAGAGACGAACTCTCATCTAGGATGATAATTACGCTCTTGTGCGCCTAGATAGCGGGTGTTGAGGCGGTGGCGTTAATAAGGAGAGATACGATCGAGTCTCGAGCGGAGAAGGAAGACTGAGGCGGCCACTCACACAGGCGTCTCTGTCCTGAGAAGAAGACGCCCTGCCGCCTTTTGTACCTCTCTTACTCAGGCAACATGGGCTGGACATGGGGAAAACCAGACGGGCAAAGAAGTTTGACAACATATCTGGCCTTGATTGGGTAATGTAGGATCTCAATCTCGGAATGGCAATATTGGCCGGAAGGTGGGTTTAGGCGAGCTTGCAGATATGGTAATTATTCTTTGGAGTCGCTGGGCTATGCATTGTTTGGTGACATAGAGCATGCTGTAATTAACAGCTATCTGATAATTACTAGGCACCTACCTACCTACTTGCCATTGTACCTACCTAGGTCGATAAATCGTATCGTCCTAGTAGGGCCGAGTCCAACCCACGCAAAATCACGGGGACAGTTACTGGTAAATCATTGCAAATGACGATAGACATTACGGCTTCCCATCTTCCCGGCGGTAGTGTGAATAACCAATATCTAGTGAGTATTGCGTTTTGGACAGCACAGGTGGCTGGGGAGGATGTCGGACTGGGAAGAGGGGCGCCATGCATATGCGTGATGCGGTGCGGCAGCAAGCTATGGTAGCAGCAGGGTGACAGTCAGGGCCTGCAGAATGAGATAGTATGAAGTACAATCTGATGCCGCGCCGACTCAACTCGACGGGTTGTGATCTGCGGCATCTCTTGCTTAAATCGGGCAAGCTCTCTGTGGCCCGAGAGCTCCCACGTGCTTGTGCTTGAGCTCGTGCTTGATATTGAGGCCATTCTACGGGGCAGTGATTGAGCCACCTATGGACGGGCCGTATAGCGATGAGCACTCCTGCCGTCCGACTTGCCCCACAAGGATTTGGAACGTGAACGGCGTCTGGGAAGCGACTAAGTGAGGTACGTTGTAGGATGGAAAGCTTCCCAGTAGGTAACTGTAGGTTATCGGGTCCTTTGGAGTGTGATTGCGGCTCGACTCGGCTTGTTTAGTGGCGGCACTGAAAGCCTTATAATGAACATCCGCCCTTTTGTTTCCATCGTGTTTAGCCATCTTTTACGATCAAATTTGATCACTGTTCGTTTTGCGCTTTCGCCGAGTCCGCTTTGAACCCCCCGCTCCAGGCACTTTGCAAAAGGGATTGTGAAATTGTGATTAGGTGTGGCCGTTCCGTCCATGTTCCATGCAGATGACGTGATGCCTGTTGTCGATGGTGAATCTGCGAGCCGCCAACCCCCACGAGCACGACAATTAGTTACCCCTACTGCTCTATCAAAGCGCCTGGAACTGGAATACCTTGAGCCCCATAGTGCGGTCAAGACGGTAGATCATTGCCAGATCTGATCGCTCCATCCCCGCAGTCCCTTCTACGTCATTGGCTTGTCCGTAACCCGCATCCACCCCCTGAGATCGCTGGCACAATGGCGGGCAATCCTCAATGGTGATTACTAAATAGACTACTGGGATGCTGGGAAAGCCTCGTCTAGTTCCCTCAGCACCCACTCGTGCCCCCACTCCCCTATTGCAGCGTCTCAACTCTAATGGTCTAAGCTTGCCCCAATTAGGTGGCATAACATCGGTCTGGTCTTCAGCCCGGCTGCTCACAAGATGTGCCTGTCGATCTGAATCTCGGCGTGCAAGCTGGCTGGGTCCCTGGGACAAATACGTATCTGGACCCGGCTGTGTGCGTGTGCTGCTAAATTGTGACCACAGGCCCACCAGACCGGATGACAGGCAAGACACTCCAATTTTCAGCTAGGCTGCTAGGCGTGACTGACCAGAAGGAGAGATTGTCAGGTATGAGGTATATGAGGTATACAAAGTGTGAGGAGACTATTAGCTTAGCATCCCTCCTAGATGTGCTACTACCGGTTCGTGATCTTCTTTGCTGCCGGTGAGATACATCCAATGATAGATAGATAGATAGTATTAGGCGGTGCGCGGGGCCGTCAAATGCGGATGCCACTCACGCATGGCAGAGCAAGCACTGCTGCAGCAGGATGCTGGTTCGAGGGAGCTTCATCCCCCCGGTGGAGTAGTCATCCGGCAACCGCTTTTTCTCATCAATAGAAGTGACGCCCTTGGATTAAGATGACCTGTTTGCCTCAACACACCGCACTTAATCTGAGGTTGTTGACATTTATTGCTGCCGATGCTATGTGTAGTAAGACCTGCAATATAGGCCTTAGGACTCGTTATTATGGACCACATCCCCCCTGGTCCACGTTGGAGCGACATATGTGCCTTCATCCCATCTTTGCGGCCTTGACCTAAGGCATGGACGGGATCGGCGGTGATCTACTGCTTCGAAGCCACAGTATTATTAAGTCCCAACTTAGCGGTTAACAACATGTCAGCTAGTCTGATGTCCTTCTGATTTTGATCGGATGTTGTAAGTTCCAGACCTTTCGCACCTTCTTCAGCCGATGATCATGACCTCTTCAGGCCACCCTGCTCGTAATTACAGCATGCCTTGGTAGCGTGGAGGGCACACCGTTCTCCTCATACTCAAAGACCACTGGCCCGGGGACCGTCGTGCAAATTGGCGAACGAGAACGAGTCTAGCGTCTAGTGGCGGCGGCATAGATTCGGTCAAATCTTGAAAGGATGCGCAAGAGCATGATGCCGTTTTCTTGATCTGTGATGATGCCATCGTGAACTTTTTCTAACGCAGTGACAGAAAGTTGACGTCGTGGGCAGTGAGTTGACTGCGTTCTGAAGTGAAGGGAATTGGAGAGCTGAAGAGACAGGGTGGTGACGATGGTGATGACCTATATACTAGAGTCCATGGTCATGTCAAGCAAATCAAGTACTATAAAGAGCTGGACAAAACTGTCTCAGAAATGCTCAAAGAATCTCAACTCAGAAGAGTACAGCATCTAATCACCGGATACCTCACCCCGCTCCTCTTCGGTCCTCCTCCGCGTCTTGGCACTTCCCCTTAACCTCTCAAGATGATTCAGGTCATCTCAGTGTTCCTTCTGGCCGGACTTGCTCTGTGCGTCCCTACCAATGATGCGGCAGAGAAACGGAACCCCCTCCTCCCCGGCATCAGCCTCCCACCCCTTATCCCTTCTATCCCGGGAGTAACCGAGCCCCTGGCCTCCAATGCTCCTCCCCTTCCCATCCTCCAGCTTCCTACACCGCCCCTTGAGAGTCCCCCTCAACCGGGTGTGCCATCCAACATCCGCCCCAAGAAAATTGGTTACTTCTGGACTGGCTCTGGTGATAATATTCACAAGGACTTCCTAGTCACTGTCAGCCTGGATGATGTAAGCTGCCATCAAAGCCTGTACTTATACAAGCACTCGGGAGCGCACTGGGATGGTAGCACATATTCTAATGTCTACGTCGACTGCATAAGGACACCTTCGGGACCTTCATCGAAGTGACTGATGTCCCGAGCAGTGGAAACTCTCCTCACCATCTGGGGTCCTCGCTTGATGGCAGGACTCTCGTTGGCGGCGGCCTTCTATCACTGCTCAAGACTCAGGACACTGCCTACTACTTCGACACAACCGACCCCTACCGGCCAAAGTTCAAGAAGAGCAACCGTGCTCTTCTGAGCTCCATCACTGACGAGATCCGAGCCAAGCCCGATGGGTGAGTGGTGCAATTGATCATTCCCTTTTCCATCGTGCTCTGCCACTCATAAAGGAAGCGAAGAGAGTAACTAACAATTGTGAAATCTAATACTGTTAGGGGCTTCTTCATCACTTACATGGGTAGCGCAGTAGGCACCTCCCCGGGCCGCCTTGTCGAGACGGACGCCAACTTCAACATCGTCCACGAGTGGCCCGAAGATGTCCAGGGCACACTTAACGTGCTGGGCGAGCAGTTCTCCCCGCACGGCCTGAGTGTCGACTGGGAGAAGAACCTCATTCTGACGTCGGACTTCGTCGTCCCGCTCACCATCCCCAACGGGCAGGGCATCCAGGACGTCAAGTTCATCCCGGGAAACCCAGAGTCCGCGGCCGTTGCGACGGCCGTCGGTCCCGGCCAGGCCTGGGTGATCTACCCTTTCCGCCGCGACGCGCAGGGCAGGCAGGGCGTCGCTGAGCTGCTGATCGACTTCGGCCCCAGGGCCCGCGAGAACCTGGCCATCTACTCGGACATCTCGGACGATGGGAAGCTCGCCTACTTCACCTTCACGCTGGGCAACTACATCGCCGCCGTCGACATCTCCGACCTGAGCAACCCCGTCCGGCTGGACGACCCGGACGAGGTGCAGCCCATCACCGGCCCCCACTACGTCAAGATCTCGCCGGACAAGAAGAACCTGCTCGTCACGGGATACTTCGTGCAGGCGGGGGACATCTCGGTCGTGAACACGCCCGGCGACTACAAGGGCCACTGGATCGACATCCTGCCCAACGGGGCGCTTAGCTTCAACCGGACCATTGACTTCGAGCGCATCTTCACCCAGACGAGGGGTGGCGCCAGGCCTCATTCGGTTGTCATCTTTGATCTGACCGACCCCAACAATCCGAAGTACTACTGAGTTGCAGCTTCGGAATTGTTTCGGGGCCCTGGTGCTGGAAATTAATTTGCGGTTCTCAATAACAAGCCTGTCTAACGTTGCAGTGATAATTAGCAAACATGTTTCACATTGCGCTGCTGGAGGGTGGACACAAAGGAAGGAAGCTGTTTAACTCTTCATAAGTTCTTACATCTCATTGATATTTTTGGTTCGGTAACTTAGTACCGTGCTTTCATAATCCAACTTTCCCGACACGCTCCTTTAATTATCTCCAGAACACCCGCGACGAGAGCGATTTATTTGTTATCATAGCCGCTTATAGCAGGACGGCCGAAACAACATTTAATCAATCACAGCAATAATCACGAGTCTCGGCCAAACACACCCTCTCCTCCGATAACTCCCCGGTAAACAACCATAGCCTGCAGAACTCCACTCCCTCCCCTCCTTCCCACCTAACCCTCCGTCACCACCCTCTCCCCCCTCGCAACAAGCGCCAGGCTCTCCTTATCCGTGACCCCGGGGATCTCATTCCCGCACCACTCATGCGAGGCCTCCCCGTTGACGAGGGCGCGCGCGAACCCGCCCTCCACCGGCACCTCCTGGCCCTCACTGCCGTCGCCACCGCCGTCGGCCTTCAGGCTCTGGTTATGCTCCTCGGCCCCCTCGCCCCACAGGTACAGCGGGTCGATGGTGCCGACGGCGACGCTCAACCTGTCCTTCCCGTCGCGCCGCCAATACATCAGGCTGCCGCAGTCGCCGCAGAACACGCGCTGCGACTCCGGCGAGGCCCGGTACGTGCGCGGCTTCGGGTCGGGGGAGGTGTAAGTGAAGGAGGAGAAGGGGGCCACGGCGTGGTAGACGAAGAGAAGGGAGGAGGTGTTGCGCCGGCACTGTGTGCATTGGCAGGTGCCGGACTGGTGTTGTTTGTTTTGTTGGTTGTCAGTTGGTTGGGATCGGCTCGTTTTTGTTTTGGCATTGGGGAAAGGATGAATGATGAAGTGGGAGGAGAAAAAAGAGGCTGCGATTTTGGGTGCTGTTTTGCTGGTGGGATTGAGAGGGTCCAATGTGGGCGACTTACAGAGTCGAGGAAATCGTGGCCTTCAGGGAAGTCGATCCTGTAGCGAAGTGCACTGCAGAGGCAGCCGCCCGTGATGTACTTCGGCTTCGGGAAGTCGTCGGTCGGGGCCATGTTTGTTTGACGTGCCCAAGACTGACTTATTGGAAAGGTGAGATAAGCTTGGCTTTGGGCGATTAACAGATTGGAAATTTAGCACTCTGGGACAGAGAGGCAGTCCCTATGTCTGGATATCCTGAGGGACCTTCGCGCTTTTATCAATTTTAAGGACCATGATCGTCGATGCGGTCCGCTACACTCTACGTATTTGCTTGTCATTTCGGCGCCCTTTGGTAGTTGCTTTGTTGTCGATGTGACGATGTCAATGCGGGGAAACGACGATAACTGAATTGGTCTAACACGGGCAAGAGAGGCTGCTTGACTTGGACAGGCAGGTGACATCACAATAGCGTCGCCCGTAGGGCGTCTTCCGGCGTCTCGGTCCCTCTGCATCTTCGCAGCAGGGCTCTCGGCTACAACACCCGGGCCCTCCACCGTGCTTGTTTGACGTCTGCATGATCCAGGGACCACCTGCTTCGCATTATCTATCGGTCCCTCCCTTGATCTTCTGCACTCCGCCAACCAAGCGGCTGTAGGCATGCAAGACCACGTCAGAAGCACCCCTCACCACTTCACTCCAGCGCTGATAGCATCTCGTTCAGCTGCTCCGTCCGCCGCAGCGCGCTGTCAAAGGTCGGGATGTCATCCTCATCCCCTTCGGCAAACAGCTCATAAAGCTTACCAACGCTCTTCGCGACCATGGGTAGTTCTTCCTGCCAATCCTCCCACTTCCACTCAACCGTTCCCACCGTGTCGGACGCGAAGTCGTGCAGTTCGAGAACCACCGGCTTGGAGTACGCGATCGCGTGCAAGGTTGTGCTCGCCTCGGAAGTGAGTCTGATCTCGCCTGCCTCGCCGTTGATGGTCCAGACAAGTGCTGGCTCGCCGTGGAAGGGCTGGCCCCGGCGGAAGCGGCCGAGGAGCGACGCACCGCGGGCCACGTGGTCAGACGGGGCGATGGTGCCCGTGGCGACGATCAGGTCGGGGACGCTGCTGGTCGTGGTGCCCACTATCGACTCGGTCGACAGGTCACGGAGCTTCACCTCCGGACGCTGGATCTGGAGCTGGGCGTAGACATCCTGCAGTTCCCCGAGGACGTGCTGGACCTGATCAAACACTGCGATGTTGGAAGAATGTCAGTGAGTGCACAGGCTCCGCCGGATAACATCAATTGCAATTGAGCGTAATAGTAAAGGGGTACCCACGGTGACCAAACCCAATCGTGTACACGTTCCCTCCAATCGCACGATCGGTAAAATACTGCAGGCTAGTAGGGAGGATCACCCGATCGTTAGACCCACCCGCAGCCCTAAACTCGCTGCTCAGCACCTTCCCGATGCGCCCCTCCCGGATCAGGTCCCGGACCTTGAGCAGCACGGGCGCGACCCTCCCCTGCACGCCCACCACGGTCCTCCCCTTGGCCGCACGGGCGGCGTCGACCAGCTCCCTGGCGTGCGCTACGTCGTGCGCGAGCGGCCACTCGACGTACACGTCCTTGCCGGCCCTGACGCTCGGCAGCGCGACGGCGTGGTGCGTGTCAACCCGCGTGCAGACCACGACGAGGTCGACCCCGGGGTCCGACGCCAGGTCGGCCGGGTCCCCGTACGTCCGGGTCTGCGGCGGGAGGTCGAAGGTCTTCACGGCGCGCTGGGCGGCCTCGACGCTCGAGTTGCAGAGCGCCACGATCTCGTACTTGGCGCGGCCGCGGGGCGAGAGCAGGTAAGGGAGGTGGGCACCGCGGGCCCACGAGGTCGCCGCTGAGGCGGAGAGGCCGATGATTGCGGTGCGGATCGGGGCCATGTTTCTGTGTTGTTCGGCGTTATAAGAGATGGAAAATTTCGGTCGGTCTGGTATTTGCCTCGCTTTCTCTTGGCATGCCTAAGGCTGTACATCTTCTGGCCAAGATGGCCTTCTTTATATCATCATCTTATCAAGGGAAGCTCACATCACCGCGGCACTCCTTGGGAGTGGGTGGTGGATTTGTCATCTCGTTGGCATGCAGGTCCGAGGCAGGATGGCGTGCGATCACTCCGCTGAAGTCATGGAGAGCATTTATAATCAAATCCTGCCAGAGCGATAGACCGAGGAGGGTTGGAGTGGGAGGGAATTAGGACAATTTGTGCAACAATCTTATTAATTGCCAATTAAACAGGTCGCCCTAAGATAACGTTATGCATCATTGGGAGATCTGTGAGATGGGTGAATCGCCAGCGATCGAGGAAGATGCACGATTTTCAGATTTCCAGAGGTAGGCTGGAAGGGTTTGGGATGTTGAAGTACCTAGGTACATGTACACACCCCACCAAATGCGTCCTGTTTCGATTGACGATAGCATATACTGGAATGCACCATCTGGATCTCTTCATGTTTCCCATTGCCAGTCGATCCCACTGGCCAAATCACCAACAACCTATTTAGGTTGGGACACCAATTGTCGGCGATGCGAGGAAAATACCACATGTGCAGTTACAAGCTGTGTTCCTGAAGGTTGTTCAAACTGCTCAATCAAAATTTCACCCCATGGATCGATCGCATGGTTCCAAGCCTCATAGCTCCTCTCTGCCTCCGCTTGCGCAAGGGGAAAGGTGGCCACCAAAATACGAACATGCCACAACCCGTCGTCAAGGAACGAGTCGTGAACTCGCTTTATTTCCATTTTCTCCCACTGATTCCGCGCTAACATAGGCCTCCGCATTTCCGGCAACGCCCCAGACCTCATCTTGCCAAGCCCCACGTGCATACGTCAACTAAACGCGGCTTCCAAGCCGTGGGGAAGTCAACATGGTCCAACAGTGAGCCACCACCACTCAAAACACTGAATCACAGACGTTGTTGCGGATCCGAGCACGAGGTATAGGCATATCCATGTTATTGACCCGGTTTGACACCCCATATTACCGGCATAATGTGGATGGTTATGCAAAGGGGGCGACCAGGAAGCCAGAGATTCCCTGGAAGCGGTGACTGACTAAGTACACCTAATAATAAAGGATCAGAAAAAGACGGCCAGGACACTCAAGTCTAGTTCTGTTCTTCCTCAGCGTGGGATCTTCCCACCCCTCTCCAGCAACTGTTCCTCCATTTTATAACTTCATTCGTTACATGAACCATCGCTCTCGCTACGATGCATATCTTTACTTTTCTCGCCTTCCTCCTACCGTCGACGGCTGTGGCCCAGACATTCACGGATTGTAACACCACCGAGAGTAAGTGCCGGAGGGCGAAAGGGGGGGCAGGGGGGGGAACCAAGACCTTAGGGATTGGCCTCCGAATCGTTTGCTAATAAGGATTGTTTTAGATTCAACATGCCCCTCCGACGCCGACCTCAACCAGTCAAAGTACTCGGTGGACTTCACCCAAGAGAAGAGTGAGGACTGGGTGATGAAATATGGCTCCGTCGACTACACCAGTTCCGGTGCGGCCTTTGCCCTCGCTAAGTCTGGCGATGCTCCTACGATGCAGAGCAACTGGTACATTTTCTTCGGCGCATCTCCATGTACATGAAGGCGGCCCCGGGAACCGGTATAGTCCGCTCCGCTATCCTCGAGTCGGACGACCTTGACGAGATAGACTGGGTAGGCGCCTTGGCATCTAATAATATGTTTCCCTCGAATAAGTTCGACCTTCTAACCAGAATCGAGTGGCAGAAAGGAGTGGCTTGGAGGAGACCCCAACCAAGTCCAGACCAACTACTTCGGCAAGGGCAACACGACGAGCTACGACCGCGGTTCCACCGAGACAGCCACGGACTCGCAAGGCACGACGCACAACTACACGATCGAGTGGACCAAGGGCTACACTACCTGGTGGATCAACGGCGCCGCCGTCCGCACGCTGAAGTACGCCGACGCCTTGGGTGGGAAGAACTACCCCCAGACCCCGATGCGCATCAAGATCGGCGACTAGGCCGGCGGCGACAGCGGCAACAGCCAGGGCACCATCGAATGGGCGGGGGGTCTGACCGACTACACCGCCGGGCCCTTCACCATGACAGTCGAGAAGGTCGAGGTCAGCAACTACAACCCTGCCTCCACGTACACCTATGGGGATCTGACCGGCAGCTATGAGAGCGTTGTTCTCAATATCGCGAATGGTGTGTGACTAACGTTTTCTTCCCTTACCGCTCCATCGGTGGAACAAGCGCTATTACGATATTAGAGACGTAATTAACGACTGACTGCCCGTTGAACAGCCACCACGACCACCAGTTCCGACAGCTCCAAGAGCTCGGACAGCAGTGCTTCAATCGCTTCCAGCGTCGATACGAACTCCGGTGGGTCTAAATCAAACTCTACTTCCCCCTCTGCCTCGTCATCTTCTTCCTCGCCAGGCTCCACGTCAACTTCATCCAACACGAGCTCGTCGTCCTCTTCCACTACAACCACACCAGTTTCGGCAGCGAGAAGTCCGGAGGCAAGCTTTGCACTTGCCGTCCCTTGCGTTTGCATTGTCTTTTGCTTTTAGAGGTGTATCCTAAACCAAACTTGAAGGGACGGAGGAAAGGATGTGCGCGGGGGGGGGGATGGTCTTTAGG
>PYSP01000192.1:0-74258 GCA_003049395.1 Pseudohalonectria lignicola
GCCCTCCCTTGCCTGCCCTCCATTGCCCTCCCTTGCCTGCCCTCCCTTCCCATTACGAACTACTACTATCGACAACAAGTTAGTGGTTGAGTTGCACTGCACCGAATTCCCCCCCTTTTCTTCATTGTTGATCATTGATGATCTACGGCGTCAATACTACGTACTGCTGTGCCGCTGGCCAGCCGCGATATGGCCTTCAGGGCTCTTCTGGTCCTGGATTTGGCCTGGATACACAATTTGAGCAGTCACTAAGCCCGTCAACGGCTCAGCCAGTCGCGTCGCTTTGCCCACCACCCTCATTCTGTGCCGTAACGTGCCCACTGGCCACTGCTACTAGAACCCCGGTACCAAGTGTTGCAAGGAAGGGCGCACAGTCTCACTCTTCTTTTCCCTTTCCCAGCCCCATTTGGAACCCCAACGCCTGACGAGCCAGTTTTCGACATTTTACTCCGGTAGGCAAGGGAGCATCACCTGCGAGGGGATGAGAAAGCAAAGGAGAACAAACATTGCAACAGTCTTGCAGAGTGTCCCAAAAGGTGGCAGGGCGATCTCCTCCATAAATCCAGCCGAGCTCAGGGGAACTGTCGGCCCTCAAGCTCTTGGCCAACTGCATCCCAGATTCTGTTTCTGTCATTGTCAGCCTGGGTGCCGTTCGTGTCTTGTTGCTGAGCCTCTTCTTGTATATCACCAGCGTTGTTCCTCTGCAATTCTCGTGAAGAAGTAGGGTCTACTCTTCTACAACACTTCATTCTGCAGTCATTCCCTTCTCCCCGGTCTCACCTTCTCTTTGGTATCATTCCTTGCCAGCCAGTGCAAAAGGCGGGGCTCGGACGACCTGTGTCACCTTCATCCAATTCTCTCTTCCCCCGATACTCGTGTCTTTCCTCCTTCTCGCCCTTCTGCACGCCTCAATCCGACAGCCAGACAAACCCACACACACACACACACACACACACACATTTCTCTCAAAATACTGGCAACCGCACACACACAGCCATGTCTCAGCAGCCTTTCCTCGTGGGGGGCATCCCCGTGGCGATGCCGCCTCCAGAGGGGTACGTGGTGAACTTCGCGCACCCACAGAGACAGTACGACGTTGCCGCCTACATCACGACGGGTATCTTCAACTTCTTGGTGTTTCTCTTCGCGGGCCAGAGGCTGTGGACGAGGCATTTCATCCAGAGGAAGTTCGACTGGGAGGACGTCTGCTTTATCCTGGCTTGGATGTTCTCGACAGTGATACAGATTCTTATATGCCGTAAGTCAAACCCTCGAAGATGAGCAGCAGCCGCCCCCATCTTCCCACATCCTCCTCAGCCTCGAGACTCCCCCGGCCCTCCTCTTCCATATCATCTTCACATCTTGGCCGTCAGGCGTCTGACTGAGTTCTTGCGTGGCGTACAGGGAATTTTGCGGAAAAGCTGCTGGGGACACACACATGGGAGCTTCCCCTGACGGAGTTCATGCGCTTTGTTAAAGAGGTGAGAATTAGAGACCCTGGCTCGCCGGAAGAACATGCAACATGGCATGCCCGGAATAGTTGCGCTGACAGTTTGGCTCCCCCGAACCCTCCTTGATCAACAGGCCCTCTACATCCTCCCGATCATGTATACGCCGGTCTCCCTCTTCGCCAAGATGACTCTCCTCCTCTTCTACAGCAAGCTGAGCCCGCAGACCTGGTTCCGGTGGGCCGTCTGGGCTGCGTCCTTCATCATCGTGGGCTCCAACGTGGCCATCATGTTCGCCACCATCTTCCCCTGCAAGCCGATGGCGGCTGCATGGGACATCACCATCCTCAAGCCTGAGTGCATCAAGCGCGAGGCGGTGTTTCAGTCGACTGCCATCTTGGGCGTGGTGACCGACATCGTCCTGCTCGCCATCCCCGTGCCCATGGTCATTGGTCTGCGCATGCCCCTGGCCCAGAAGATCGGCCTGATAGGCATCTTCGCCATCGGCTCCATCACCATCGTCACCTCCATCATCCGGCTCATCATCCTGATGCAGCAGCTGACCGAGCTGGACCAGTCGTGGGGCACGGCCGGCCCGGCCTACTGGATCATCATCGAGTCGAACCTCTGCATCATGTGCGCCGCCCTCCCGACCCTGCGCGTCTTCGCCACCACCACCATGCCGGCCTGGTTCGGTGAGCGCAGCGGCGTCTCCGGGAGCGCCTCCGGCGGAGCCAAGGCCGGCTTCGCCTCAGAGGCGACCGGCGGCCCGCCCACCATCGGCGGCACGGGCGGTCAGAGGCAGAGACAGAAGTACAGCCGCTTCGACGACGACGCCGAGTACGGGCTCGAGACCTTTGTCAAGCCCGGCAGCGCCACAGGGAGGCCCGACGGCCACCGCGATGGCTTTGGCGCAGGCGCGGGCGGTGGGAACTGGGACGGTGAGGACGGCGAGAGCGAGAAGGGCATCCTGCAGACACGAACCACCATCGTCGAATACAAGCAGGGGTCTCGCCCTCCTGGGTCGAAGCCGCCTGTCAACCTTGGTCTCCCCCCTGTCTGAGGGGCGCCATGCTGCTGTTGGGCTTCCATCTCAAAGCTTCAAAAAGATCAAAGGGTGGGAGTTGAGGGTTGCCCGGCATGTCTGGTCTGGGGCATTCAACCCATGTCCCACGGTCTGCACTATTGGGTGCGAACTAGGTTAGGCACCACAGAGTCTCTAGCTCATGCTGTCATCTCTTCCGGGTTAGGCATCATGGAGGAGCCTATGACGACGATACGGGCTACTGGGATCCATCCGCCTTGTTTCAGGGTTGTCTTGGATCAGGATCGCGGACTGCAGCAGATTGGTCCACATGTACGTTCCATACATAGAAGACACGCCTGTGCCTTCTTTTGTTGTATATTAGCCCTAGATGTATTGTATCGTAATCGGCGTACAAGCTCGACAACCAGTTCATTTAAGAAAAGCCCACGTAAGCATCGTTTGGCTGTAACCAGTTGGCAGTGAGGCTTCCTTCAATCCAACTTCCAACCCACACACACACACACACACATCACGGAGGCGAACACGTGGAATATGGACAACCTCCCGAATAATTGAGTGAGCCTGCTTGGCTCAACGCCTCCCTCGGGCGTCAAGGAAAAAATTTCGACGACTTTGTTTCCCGCTATCCCATGCGAATCCCAGAGATAATAGAGGACACTAAGGACATTAGGGCATTAGTGTGGTCCATTAGTGCCTCCGCTACACCAAAGCCACTCCGGCACCAAATTGTCCAGGGCGCGGTTTGACCGTTCGCCAGCCGCCTGGGAAACCAGGGCAGCAAGCCGGGAAGTTTCGTTCAGGGGCTCGCAGAAGCTGACTGGTGGGACTCGCTGGACCGTGTTGGTTTGCAGGGTTCCACCATCCCGCTGCCGAGTAATGTACCCACCAGCGCTTGGTGGTGTGGTACTAAATCTGTCCCGCCAACGGCTGAAGGGCGAGGTAGGCCAGGGCTAAACCCGATCGATAGCCCTGGAGCCAGCCGGAGCCGTGTCAGTCCGTTTGTTGACAGTAGGTCGCTATCCGCTCGCTTCAGTACCTATTTAATGTGTCCTTCTAATCCCGTCTCATTGTGCAGCTTCTTATTGTGATGGTGTATTTCACTATCTCCCCCGAACCATGGAAGTCGAAGCCAGTGTCCCGACTTTCCAAATCCTTAATCACATTCCTTCACGCCACCTGCCGCTTGAGTGCCGCTGCCCAGGTCCCCTCTCCTCGTTCTTGTACAGGAGCCTAGCAGCGGGCATCGGACCTGCCAAATTAAGTTTTTTTTCAGTCCGCCAAGATTTCAGGCGCAGCAGGACGGCTCCATCGAAAGCGGTACCTTGCATGGTAGCTTGCCCACCGGCACCTCGCCAGCCCTCCCAGCCGTTTCCCGAGCTCTCTCTCCAGTCTGGTCTACCAATTCACCGGTGACACATCATCCGTGCACTGGGCTCCGTGCTAGTGCTTCCGCTTAGTATCCGTAGGTCGTACCCAATACTCACTCAGTTCTGCCGATCTCCGTTGGCTGTTAGAAGCTGTCTCCCCTCCCTTTCCTTTCTTTTCCTTTTTCTTTTCTCTTTTCTTTGTCTTTTTCTTGTCTCAGTTTTCTACGTACCCTCCTCCGCTGCCAGAGCCTTGTGCTATGACCGATAGCTAGGTAGCTCGTACAAAGTTTTCAACGACCGTCCCGGTTCCGAGGAGCCGGGAACTCTCCCGAATCGATACCTCAGTGATTGGTTGATTAGTCCAAGACGGGCATGGAATAGCCCGATGGCATGCCTTCGTTTATGACGTCCCATTTTCTTCATTGAGCCGTAGGCACACAGCAAAATTGCCTGGAGAGATAAATCTGCCCGCAACAGGGGTATTAGCCAGCCAGCCAGCCATCTTTCAATTTGACCGCCAGTCTCCCCTTTCTTGATGCTTTAACCACCCGTTTAGCAGCTCCCCATTCAGGGAGGATCGGCAATCTACCCAAGTTGCGCTGCACTTTCGGTCTGTACGAGCACTGCATGCGCCGTCAATGTCTACAACATCGTTCCTTTGCACTATAATGACCACCCATTTAGTCACTACCCTTGGTTCCTTCTGTCCTATCTCCTTTTCTTCTGCCTCTCTAAAACCGCTCGGCTTGACCCTACCACTTACATTACAAGCATAGTCCTAGTGCAGGATGTAGTACGCGTCAACCCCCGGTAGGGCCAACACCAGTGTGCACTACGTTCGTACATTACGGATCACTGCCAGCCCAGTCCCTCTGAGCCTTTATCTGATGACGCTTGCCAGTTTAAGCAAGAGGCCGCGACCGGCTCCGAAGGAAGAGGACCCTAGCCAACCTGTCTGCTACCAACCGTGGCATCGACTCATCTCTCATCTCTCATATCTCGTAGTTTCTTTGCCGCCTTGTTGCACGCCACATCGAACCATCAACAGCCGACGAGTTATCCTTCACCGACCATCCTTTCTAGATCCAGATCGGCAAGTCCCTCTTCTTTTGCCGCGCCTCGAGTTCTTGGCCTCATTGTGATTGCTTGTCAGGCCTGTCTTGCTGGCTTCTTTTTGGCGCGCCAGCAATCACCCATCGGGCATCGAAGGACGGTGCTCCTCGGGACGTTGAGTACGACCTCACAAATGCCCCCATCCTTGTCCTCCAGTCCCCTTCAGGGCCGGCCCAGGGGCCTCTCATCCATCCGTTTCCGCGGTGTGCTCTACTAGTGTGAACTGTAAAATATTGGGCGCAGGCATTCTCGTCTTCTGTGAGCGGTATGTCGGCTGATCAAGTGTCTCGGCTTTCGAACATCCTACACATTGCCTTCCGTCTTCCGCGGGGCAGCATGAAGGCAAGTCCTCCCCCTCCATTGTCCAGAGGGTCTCCCGGACCGCACCCGGTTGGCCCCAGTCGTCGAGTCCATGGACCAGTCGGATGACCCACAAGGGAGACAGGTCAGGAACCTGACAGGCTCGCGTTTACGCCTCTTTGTGCAACCCTCCCGAGTCTGTCCTGTCAGAAGAGGCAATTCTTCGGCCTTTAGTCTTTCGGGAAATGTTAATAGCAACAACAGAAAGCACCAAAACACCAAGGACAAGCAAAATAATACGTACCAGAAAAAAGAACAAGAGAGGGAAAAAATCGGGTCGAGGAGCCGGTCAGGCCGCCATGTCGCACAACTCTCTCCCTGCCCCACACCCGTTCATTGCTGGCCCCAGCAGCAGCAAAAGATCTGCCGCGAATCTCGCCCGTTTCTTGGCTGCCTAACTCGAAGGGGAACAGCACATCAAACCAGTCGAGACTCGAAAGTTTTTTTTCCAGATGTGAATTGGTAAATACTCCGTAGGTAGTGAATGTCACACGCAATTTTTCGAGGGCACTAGCAAGCACACTAAACGCGGACGCCAACCCAACGAAGAAGTTGGGAGTGTCGGAGCCAGATAGCCCTAGACTCCTAGTGTACTCCGTACGTCAAGCATGTCTCGTCGTCGAAGCTACCAGACCAGCCCGCACTTGTCAGTCCACTGTTCGACAGATAGGGCCCAGGCCGTGGGAACTGGAAATCTCTGTGAAGTCGTCGTTGCCATCTGCCAGTGCTCCATTGGTAAGATTTGTTCCCGACACATTCTCATTGGTAACCACAAAAGTAGTCTGACTGCCAGGGAAGTGGGGGAAGCGCTTAGATACCTTTGAGAGTGCCCTTTTGGCCAGTGACTGCCTGGTCCATTCTCAACCGCCGCCTTGAAGTCGCTCTTCTGTGTTTCCTGGTGGTAGGTCACTTCCGACGCCTTAGACCCGCGTTTGGGCTTGACCAATCTTCTGCAGTTGTTGCCGTTCCTCTCATCCTGGCCCTGAATGTGATAACGTGCCGAGAGCGAGCCCCTAGTCCTCCAGTCTCTCCAGTCCTCGAGTCCTCGCAGTAAATCACACAAAGCCCTCACATCCCATCTTATCACACCCGGTACATGTCCCTACCGCCATTGGGTCCATCTTGTCATCGAATCCTTCAAGCCTCAAGCATAAGAAGAGGCGGTGATTCACTCTTGTGCGATGCCATTGGTGGCTCTTTTTTTCTTCTTTTTTGGCTCCTCCCTGTCTTGCCACATTTATCAGTGACAAAAACCTCCTTCACCGGCTAAGCATCTTCGACGCTGCATCCACACTCCGCATTCACCAAGCAGCCGCCGGGTTAAGGTAGGCACTCGACGGAAGAACAGATCAGTACACAGCTGCATACTTGCCTACCTCCCTGCCTGCCCGCCTGCCCACCTACCTAAGTAGACATCAAAATATCCAAAAATGCCCACCAAGATCCACAACGGGGCCGATGCTGTGTCCAAGCTGAAGGGTTACACGCTGCGCATACCGGACCCGACACCATGGTACGCCAGTCTCCCCTCAGGCTTCAGCAGCCACTATCAACGGCTGGGCGTGGAGGTGGACCAGATGCTCGCCATCGTGGTGCCCGACCTCAAGATGCGCAGGAAGGCGCAGAAGATTGACATCGCCTTTTTGGCATGCACGTAAGTCCAAAATCCAACATACTCCCCAACGAATAGGGGCGAGGTCAGAAAGACCAAAAGAGGCACGAGGAGAGAACACTGCCTAGAGGCTGCTCACTGACGCCTCACTCGTTTCTCAACTTGCCCCTTGGCCCACCAGCGTGTTTCCTTTTGCAGACTTCGATGCACTTGTCACCTTCGCCTACTACACCGCTTGGATCTTCCTCTGGGACGACGAGACGGACCAGGATCTGGATCTCAGCAGCGGTGCCCCGCCCACCATCGCCACAGACATGAGCCTCGGGGACGAGTACAGGGTCGGCTCGCTGCGGTACATCGCCCACACGCTGGGCGTGACTTATTCCGACGGCGACTCCTCATCAGAATCGGACTCCGACTCCGACTCCGATCCCGGCCTAGCCATAGACACGACACCGTCGCCTCCGACGCTTGCCTCTGGGCTGTTCGTCAGGATCGGGTGGGATATGCGGGAGAGGTGTAGCGAGGGGGAAATCCGGAAGTTCTGGGACCACCTGCGGCGGTACGTCGACGCCACTGGCGTCGAGCAGGAGATGCGGCTCGCCGGGCGCTTCCCCGGCCTCCGGGAGTTCTGGGGCATGCGGTACTGGTCTGGCGGCGTCTTCCTCCACCTCGCGCTTGGGCTGTGAGTACCGAGAAGCACTTCTTCTCATGATATCCTTTGCCACATTCCCCAGGACACGGACCAAAGAACCAGAGCGACCTACACATGCTCCTGGCTAACCATTAACTGGCGGGTATCAGGACGCAGTATGCGAGCAAGGCCAGCCTGAGACTATCCGACCTAGACGAGTCCGTACAGGCGCAGTTCGCCATACTCGAGCATGAGTTCAATCGGAACGTCCTCATGTGAGTCCGCGCACCACGCTCCCTCCCCAGATGATATCTGCCGGTTGCCAGCTGCCAGTTTGCCGGTTTGCCAAATGCCAGGCGTCAATTGTCGCTGGCCATTGGCCACTAGCCGGCTCGCACGGTCCAGTCCACCGTGTACAGCTAGAATCGCTGCGATGCCACAGTGACAAGCATGCAAGTATCATGCTAACCAGGGATGGCAGAATGAATGACATCTTCTCACTCAAGAAAGAAATGGTAAGCGGTAGTGGGAGATGATAAAAAGCATCGATCCCAGGCGGGGAGGATGAAAACGAAACAATGACAAATGCTTACCAGAATGCAGGCCGAGAACACAGTGATCAACCTGATCCCGATCGCCATCGCCGACGCCGACGATGAAAAAGATGAGACTGTCGTGTCTGTGGTGGAAAGCATCGTCGCCGACTTCGAAGGGACGGTCGTCCGGTTTGCAGAGGCGAGCCGAACTGTGCGGCAGCTGATCCACCAGCAGCAGCTCCCTGGGGAGGAGGCCGTCGCGGTCGAGAAGCACCTTCACACAATCGAAGCCATGCTCAGTGGCTTCCTCCTGTGGACTCTTCAGTCGGATCGGTACGGGATGAAGAAGTACGCCCAGAAGGACGGGTCTTTCTCCATCTTGCTGTGAAGGTTCCATCAACCCTACATCATACCTCGCTTGCCAACTTTTCCTGGTACGGCAAGAGCTCCAACGTCATGAAATTGACAAAAAGAGCTGGCAGTGGATGCGGGAGCCAAGTTGACACTTCCCATCCTCCACTGCCCGCCCGGCTTGGTTTGTTGCTGCATGCAGGGGACCACCTGCAAGACAATTGCCCTCTGAACCTGTGGAGGTGGGGTCCAACTTGACCGCCTGATCATTCACAGCAGCGTTTGCTACAGCGGGCTGATGCACGAATGAGATGGAATTCTTGGTAGGGCGTGGGGGACACCGGGGAAATTGAGGCGCCGAACAAAGGGAAAAAAGAACAAAAGGAAAGAGAAGAGGGACTGATAGACTGGAAAGACAAGCGCGTTACGCAAGTTTTAAATTCGCGCTGCTGGCGTCATACGATAGAGGAGAATACAGAACAATACCATGGACACGGCATTAATAGTTGAGGTGCATTCGTGACCTATGAGAGCGAGCACAGCCAGGTTTCTAACGGCCGGCGGCCAGCGGCCAATAACCAGCACCCACCGGCAGGCCATTCAGCAAGGCCTCGTCTGGAGCATCCCTCCAATAATCCAACCCCTCGTTCTCGTTATCCCTGTTCCGGACATCCGCCACGCAACCCATCATGCAGAACAAAACTACCAACATGCATCCGGCTCTGCGATGCCGCGCAACATCATGCAGGCAAAAGTTCGCCCGACTTTGCAGGCTCCCCTTCTGATCTTCTGATAGGGGCCCCGGGGCCTTTTCTCCCTACTTCCTGGGAAACCGCCCCATGCGAGCATCGCCCAATGTGAATGGCTGCGAATAACCGCCGTCTGCCTGCAGTGCAACAGGTTCATGCCAACGGCCACAACGGTCACCTCCTGCACCCTCTTTCAAGGCCCCAGCCTGCCAATCGCTCGCCAACCTTCTATCCCGGCATGATAGATATCCTGGTGTCTCACCGCTTGAGATTGAAGCAGGAGAAGGAGGGGTGGAATTGCAACGGATAGGCCGGACAAGCCTACAAGATTACAACGTAGCCGTCGCAGCGTCGTAGAAAGGGATCCGATGTCTCACTTCTTAACCGCGAGGACCCCCCTCTGTCTCCGGAGCTCTCGTGGAGGACTTGAAAACCCCAGGTCTAAAACTTTCAGGCCAAGACAACCTTCTACATAGACTATCCTTCCACCATGGCCATAAGCTCCGAAGTCAACGGGAACGGGCGTGTCCTCGCCAGCAAGGGCCAGGACATCATGGTCGAGAGGATGCAAAAGTACGTCGAGAGCTGGCTGAAGGGTGATATCAACAAGATTATGGACTGGTTCGTCGACGACGGGCTCGACTACACAGACTTTGGTAAGATCAGAGGCCTCTTTTACGTTCTTTGATGCGTGCAAAGTCGCAAATCCCCCGCTCATGTAGTGAAAGTGATATGACTAAAACTCAATGCCCGCCCTCCACTTCCTTATCTTCACAGGGCTCGGCCATCATCACATGGACAAGCCCGCCTTGACGCAGTTCTTCTCCTACTTCTCCGACGTGTTCAACAACGGGGACGTCAAGATCAACACCACCAACGTGCACGGCTCCGGCGACTTCTGCGTCTGGGAGTGCGAGTTCGACTTCCTCATTCACAAGGCCAACCCGGCCATCCCCTATCCAGAAGGCGAGCGGGCCAAGATGTACTGCTCCAGCTCCATCTGGTGGAATGAGGAGGGCAAGATCGTCAAGAACAAGGATTACTCCATCTGGGGCAACGCCGGGCAAGAGGGGAAGAAATAATCAACATTGGGCTTTTTTTAGTTGTTTTTTTGCGGGGAGATTTTCAATTTCTTTCCCTATCACTCTCTGTTATTCCCCTAGGCTCCTTTTCTTCTTTACTTTGGAGTACAATGTTCGTACGACGGCCTCCTAACTGGGCAGCCATGCACTCACCTACGGTGCCTGGCAAAGGTCTGTATCTACTTATGCGTGGGACTTAGCCTAGGAGGCACTTTATGGGAAGACGGACTATAATCACCTATGAGCCATAGAAAGACTAGTGAAATTTTATGGGTTCCCGGACAATTTCCAAAGACAGACATACGTACACACAGGCTTCTCAACACTCTAGGTAGTTATATCTCTTGCATCTCAGGAGTGCATGCTTCTAAATTAACGACTTTGTGTTAGATGAGAGTCGGAAGGCCGATACATGAGAGACTGAGCTGATCCCATGGGGTAACATTGGTCCGCCCTTGGGAAGTGGTAGCTCTTGCTGTGGAGATCGGTTTAGTGACTTTCAAAGACAATCTTAGCCGAGCCCATAGTTTCCAATAAGGCCATTTTGGGTATCTTCTGCTCTCAACGTTTGATCAACTAAGACTTAAGTCGCCTGATGAGTTGGGTACACTTGACATTGCGGTATAGACTTAACCTCCTACCTAATTAGCAACCGACCTCCTGGAAGCAGATCCTCAAAATTCCCTTGACCTATCATTTAGGTATGTAGGTGTATTAATCAAGGTGGTAAGATGAGGGCATGACAAGCGTCCTGAATATGCCCCTTACAGCCCCTGGGCAGCAATGTTAGCTATTCCCTACCTGATAATTATCGTGTCACACAATGCCTACACCACACACCGTCAGAGCGGGCAATTCCCTCGATACACAACACCCCCCGCGCGTGGTCGGCTGGGTGCCTAGGTGCTACAACTCTATAGACTCCACACAGAAGCTCTGTGCTCTGAGTGTGCTGTCGCTGTTGTGATGGTTAGAAATGCACCGCTTGTCCGCTTCATTCTCAGCGGTGAAATTTCTTGGCGCTCAACATTCCACGGGCATATTATCTCATATCTGTGCACCCGAGTGTCTAATAGTAGTAGTATGATTTTCGGGCATGGATATTGGGTGCTTAGCAGAATGTATACAACAAACTGAAGCAGTGGGTGGTGGGCTCTAGCCTGTGGCTGTACCTTCCGTGAATTTGTAAGATAAGGACTTGGTGAAGTGTTGGCAAATCGCTCTCGACACGGAGCGGCATACAAACGTGACTCGGGATTGTGTATTTCACCGAGCAACCGTCGACATGGGCGCTTGGAGCTACGATCAGGCCCGTGTGACGCGTGTGCTAGACTGAACCTAAGACTGAGGCAGCCAGCAGGAACAGCTCCAAGCCATCCCATGACGTGCACGTGATGGGTTGAACCGCATACGTAACCGGAGTAGGGTCGGGTCGGGTGACTGCCTTCAATAGTATTAGGTTGCACGACCCATCGAATTTTTTGGCCGCACCCGACGTGAAACTGCCCAATGGAGCCGTAGCCGGGTCTGCCGGGCCACCCTTCGGACTCCAGCAGACCCTGTGCGACCGAAGGAATGTTCAGGAATCTCAATTCAGGTGGGCAGACATCGTGCGGGGGCGATTTTTTCCACAAGAAATCCCCCCCCATTTCAGGCACGGAGTTGTGGCAGAGCAAACAAAAGGTTGAGGAGGGGAATAAATTTACGCGGCTTGGTGAGTGCTTTTGGCCACTGGTGGGTGGCCAACAAAGCGCAGCCGGAGACCTCTCATTGTTGCTCAGCCACATTCTGGGACGCCAACCACGCCAACTTCATTATCCGTATGTTTGGCCCTTTGGGCCGGTCGCCCTTATATTGTCCTCCATCCTCAGTCCTAACAACCCGCATTGTCTGTACAAAGACAGGAGAATAACAAGGAAAGTGTTAGGGATTTACACAGAATTATATAAAAATCTCAGTTTGAAAAATGGCACAGGAGATTTTGTCACTCTCTACACCTTCTCCAAGCTGCAGCAAGCTTCACACTCTCCACGAGTCCACAATATCTCAAAATCCTCCCCACAGCCAACGCCTCTATCTCAAAAGGGTTCTTTCCACTTTCCGGAAGAATAAAGAGATCTCGCATCATCGAAATCACGAGGCCGTTGGCTTGACCCCGCGCCCACGGGAATACAGGGATTGCCACAAGATGACCGACACTTCTCACACCTCATCAAGCTCATCTCGGCAAGACGGGCAAGACGATCAAACTCAGCAGGCTAAGATCCAGCAAACGTCGTCGACAGCTGCCATGACGACAACATCCGAGCGTGTCCAGAAGCTGGTCCAAGCCGAGCTGGACTACACAAACTACCAGCTCGAGAGCTGGCAGCCCTCAAACGAGAGCGAAGCAGCCCAACAGCAACCCGAGGACGCCTATGACGACGGCGGGCTCCTCCTCGGGAGGCTCATCATCATCCATATGAAGTTCCTGGAGGAACCGTGCACTGAACCCGGGCGGAAAGCGCCTTTTACCTCGTGGGAGTTCGAGTGCACCAACGCGGCGCGGCTCATGGACGGGGGAGTGGTCCCTGCGTCGATGACGTCTGAGACTAACCAGCGCCTGCAGGCCGAGTCCGAGGACACCCTGGAGATGCTCGGGCTGGGCGGGTTCCAGTGCATCTTCTCCGAGGACGTGGTCCACCTGCACGGCTTCGCCAACCACATCACGAACGCGTCGGCGGCAGGCATCCCCCCCGAAATGAGGCGGTTCCTGGCCCGCTTTCGGCGGCACGTCCTGTCCCTGGAGCAGTTCCACGCTCTCGACAAGGCCATCGCGTCGGAGGAGGTCAGGATGTCTGCTGAGGGGAGGGCCACCAACACCACCCTCAGCTACCTCGAGATCTTCTTCCCGGACCGCCGCTCCTGGCCGCGCTCCCCTGGGGCCCCTGCCGCCACGGGGTACGACCCTTCGCGGCTCGACAAGGAGATCGTCGTGTGCGTGAACTCGCTCGAAGGGGAGCCGGGGACTGTGCTCGGCCAGCAGGGGGAGAGGCTGGTCGCGGCCGCCACCGTGGAGAACCTGAAGACGTTGAGCAAGTTCAGCTACAGAGGGTACATCAAGGAGGTGAACGAGTGGTATGAGAGCAACTGGAAGGGTCGTTGCGCCTCAATAAATCCGACGGGGAGACCGGTGGTCGTCTTCCGGAAGATATAGTTGCAGGGTGAGGGAATGGGTTGGCGGCGAGTTGGGCCGTGGATCCTGACTATCGGCTGTGCACGGAGGAACGGGGGCAGCAGACGTTCCGACCAACGATGGCCTAGAGCCCTGGACTCGACAGACAGAGGCGAGGAACTTGTCAGGGGCCCCTACAGTCAAAGGGACTGGACTCTCCGTCAAATGGGATGACCGAGAAAAATAACTAGTCTAAAGAAAAACCGCCAAATAAATCTAATACCTACCCGCTCAGATCGAATCCCCATTTGTTTCAACTGGACGCTTTGATATCTATCTTTCCGAGCGCATGTCTGTCCAATGATTTAGAACTATACAGTGATATACAGTAAAGAGAATGAGACTAAGAGAAAAATAAAAGAAGAAGGGGAGCCATGCCTGGCAGGTACGAGCCTTCGAATATGGAGAGACGAAGGTGTCTGCAGCTTTTGGTGGCATCACCTTTGATCTATCAGGGTATCTTCTCACCTCAGCGGGCGGGCGGTTCCCACCAATCCTCCTCCCTCCATCCACTCGTTCTTCCTTCTGGGTTCCTTTCCTGCTGCTCTCCAAAGCCTCCGCTCATAACAACAGGCGCACTCCCCCCCCACCACACACACAGCCCCCTTCTCTCCATCTACGCGATGAGCCTCTCGCTGGTGGTGACCTTGTCCCAGTTCCTGGGTCCGGGCGCCTCGTAGCGGCCGCTCCTCGAGAGCACGAGGCCGAGCCCTTGGTGGACCTCGCACTGGAAGGGCTCGAAGGGGACCCGCTCGCCGTCGACGCTGATGTAGCCCGACTCCTGGTTGCGCGGGGTGACGCGGTAGGCCGAGACCTTGCGGTACTTGACCAGGGGGTCGTCGAAGAAGTGACCGCTCTCGACGGCCAGCATCAGGCGGATCGACTTGAGCGGGTTGATGTCGCCGTCGATGGTCACCAGGTCCATCAGGCCGTCGTTGATGCAGGCCGCCGAGAAGAAGTCCGAGTCTGGCATCATGTATGCCATCTGTAGGGAGGAGGGGAAGGGGGGATTGCAGTTAGCAATGCGGTAGCGGAGGAAGTGAGTGAGAGCAAGTCGTATATACGGTCCAAGGCGTATGTGTGTGGGTTCTCTCTCTCTGAGTGAGCAGTTCTGTGTTACGGGTGCTGCGGAATGTAGGTGATGGAAGACTGAACAAAAAGAACCATGAGAGACTCACATTCCCACAGTAAAAGTTCCCCATGTTGTCATACGAGATCGTCTCCCACCCATCCGGCACCTTATCGTTGATAGTCCCCCACCTAAGCGGCGGCAACCCCTCCCCATCATCAGCACTACCACCGCCGCCACCACCACCACCACCACCACCACCAGACCTGGAAGACGACTCGGCTCCGTCACGTATGCTGTTCGCGTTGCTGCCGGCGGTGCTGCTGCTGGTCAGGGCCTCGGCCGAGCCGTTCGCGCGGTGGCGCGAGTAGTGCGTCTTCATCTCGGTCTTGTCGTCGATCTCGACCTTGACCGAGATGTCGCAGGGGTAGACGGCGCGCTTGATCAGCCGGGCCAGGAAGCCGTAGGTGAAGCGGGCGCTGCCCATCCACCGGAGGTCCTCGGTGGCCAGGTCGGCCTCGGCCACGACCCCGAGCGCCTGCGACAGGAAGCTGAGCGTCCTCGTCGCGCCCTGCGACACGCTGACCAGGTCCATGGGCGTGGGCACGCCCTTGACCGCGGCGAGTGCCGCCTGCGCCGGGTGGTGGGTGCCGTACAGGTTGCAGGCCATGGCGTTGCCGCTGCCGCAGGGGATGTGCACGACGGCGACCGAGGCCAGCGCCCGCCGCCCGTCCCGCCGCCGGCCCAGCCCGTTGAACACCTCGTAGGGCAGGCCGTCCCCGGAGCAGGCAACCACCGCGTCGAACCGGTCCACGTCCATCCGCTCCGCCAGCTCCGATCCTTCCCAGCCGCGGCTCGTGACGTGCACCTCGAGCTCCATCCGCGCCGCCGCGAAGATCGGCCGCACCTCCGCCTCGAATTTGCCCACCGCCCCGCCCGGCCCCGCGCTCGGGTTGATCAGCACGTAGGCGCGCTTGCGCCGCTTCGCGGTCGGTTCGTAGCTGGCGTCGAGGAGCGCCGCGGCGAACGCCGCGGCCGAGGCCTTGGCCGCCGCGGATCCGGGCGCGGACGCTGACGCTGACGCAGAGGATACCTGGGCATCATGTCGGGCTGCGGCCCCCTGGCCCATTTCTAGGTCTACCAGGTCGGTTGCATCGCCGGAAGCCTGCAGCGGAGGTGTTGGGTGCGACGGCGGCGGACGCCGCGGCGGCGCGAATGAAATCGTCAGCTTCGCGGCCTGGAGGCGCGTCTTGGACACATCCTCCGCGTAGTCTATCGTCAGGGCGTCGTCGGCGCACTCGGCCCAGAGTATGTTGTAGAGCGGTATCTGGGCGGTCGGGGTCTCGGCCGCCGAGGAAGGGGAGGAGGACTTGTCGAAGGAGGGGACCGGGATGAAGCCGCACGCTCGGTTGCGCTTATTGCGGCCCCTCTGCCTCTCGGGGGACCTGTCCCACACCGAGAGCTGGTCGCCAACTATGGAGAGCTCGTGGACGCCGAGGTGGAGGGTCGTCGTGGTCGGGCCCACGGTCGTCGGCGGCTGTGCCGGCCGTGACGTTGGCCGGCTGCTCGACAGCGTCGTGCTCTCGACGTCCAGGGCCTTCGCCATCTGGTGCTTTTGGCTCTGATATTCTGGTCCAGCAGAGCGTTGGCTTCACCCCGGAACTCGACTGTCCTTCACACACGGTCGGCCCACTGGCATTTATTCCTCCCTCTTCGCCCTTTCTATATATCATTCGTAGGCACTTGTTGTATTATTGTTGGGGAAATCGGGCCTGTGGTAAGATTGGGTCCCAGTCACCCTTGGAACAGTTTGGTGGTCAGACGGGTACCTGGTTGCCTGGCATGCCTGGGTGCCACGGCGTGTTCGGGGCCCTTGGGACCGTGCTTCGCCTGAATCTTAGCGACTGGGGTGTACTGCAGTGCCTTCAAATCTCACAATGAAATCTGTTCCAAACTAATACTGGTAAACCTAGGTGCGTAGTAGGTAGATAGAGAAGAGAAGTGACGCAGCCCTTCCATTGTTGGACAAAACAATAATGCGAACTTATCTGAAAGGGACAATCCCACCTTCTCCTCAACCCGATTCCTCATTCTCCTCCCAAACCGGGCCCAATTGAATTAAAATCACCACAAACGACCAGCCCGTCCATGTGATACGAGATCCAGGTCGCTGTGGCCGAGGCAGACCCGCCAACTTCGTAGTTGCGACAGGTCAGACGACAAGGGTTTGGAGCCATGATGACTCTCTGGCTAATCTCTAGCTGGGCAGGGTAGGACTCGCCCCTCACTTTTGGGGTTTCGGCGTGTGGTCCTTGGTGGCCCACTGAATCATTATGGCTTCAATTTTCCGTGACGGCGCCGAACTGTTGGCAATGGAACGGCGGCCGCGGGGAGTCAACGCAAGGGGGAAACTACCTAGGTAGCTGGAACTTATCTCCCCTGTAACTCTACCAATGATTACAGTGACCTTGTGGGTTGTGGTGTTATCCACTGGTGAGCGCCTACAAGGCTAGGAGAGGGCACACCACTTCACGTACAGCGTAGCACTAACAGTTAGATACGTACGTGCGTATAGCGTATCTACGTATGTTGTTCTCGGCGGTTCTTGGGAATGTGCGTTGATGGGGTAGCAAATGTTGTATTCGTCAACCATCCCCTCCTCGGATCTACCGGAACGCCAAACTCCAGAAGAGGAACAACCTCAAGTGGGGGCACGGAGCAGAGCACCCAGAACAGGGCAAGCAGGGCTATAGCAGTCGATATGCCTACAGGAACCGTGCTAGCCGATATTAGCCCTCAGTCATCGAACCCGTCCCAACTGCCACCCTCACCCTCGGCATCACCACCACCAACACGCCCACCGGGCTTGTTCCGCGGCAGCCTCTCATCGCGAATTGACGACTTGGCCCGAACGCTGACGGAGGTCGTCTCCGTCTTCCCCTGCAGCGCCTTGACGAGCGAGTTAATCCGCTCCAGCATCTCCAGCGCCTCTAGGTCCTCGTCACACCGCAGCATCCCGACCTTCTCCGCCTCGTCGACCCAGATGTCCAAGACGTGTATCCTCAGACCCGCCGCGACGCCGTGCGGCACCAGATCGCGGTGCTCCCCCTCGGCGACGCCGCTGTCCCTCTTCTCCAGGTCGGCGGGTGTCGAGAAAGGCCACTCCCGAAGCAACGTGATCACGTCGTCCACCCTGTCTCCATGCCACCTCCCTGCGTCCCCTCCGTCGTTATCATCTTCACCCCGCCTCATCCACGCGAAGCTCGCGCCAAGGACACGCCTGACCAGCAGCAGGAACTTCTCCATCCGCAGCACGTCGATGCCCGTCCACTCGCGCGCCATTGTCGCCCAGAACCCTCGTAGCCAAGGCACGACAGACTCCCGCGGAAGGATCTGCATCAGGCCCGCCAGCTCGGCGCAGAGTTTCTGCTGCGGTATAGGCCGGTCGCACATCCAGAGAGCGTAGTAGAGGCCCTTCCAGAGCTTGAGGATCTCGACGGGGCTGAGGGTCTTATCGAGCCGTCTGGAGGAGAGGAAGTTTTGGAGGGATGTGAGTGCCTGCGTGCGTAGTTTGCGGTCTGGAAGATATCAGTGTTGTCGGTCAGCGCCTATTCGTGCCCATAGCCGCCAGATTCTAACTGAGGGCACTTACCGCTCGAGGCGAGATTCCTTATAAAAGGCATGGTCTGTTCATGGGACGCCATTTCTAAAACAATGCAGGCTCCTCGCTTGCGGATACAATCGGCCGTATACGTGCGATTGGTGCTTGATTCGAAAGCTTAAGACGTACAACGAAACGTTTTTTTTAACCCGACAAGCCTGACTTGGAACTTTTTTTGGAAGGGGGCGGCCCCGGGGTGGGGCCCCTTTCTTCCCCACCTAGAATTTGCTCCGACTCGGGTCATGCGACAGCTATCAAGGACAGTCGGCGGCGGCAATGATGGCCTCACCGGACGAGCTCTGAGTGGAAAGCCCGAAATCATAGCTAATTTATTTTGGCATTCCAACGACACAGCTGTTTTACGATTCGATGTAATGTCAGGCCTAGGTAGTACCTAATCGTTATTGAGAGGCAACGACGAGCTCGGCATACCGTAGAGACAAGAGCGGCGGGGGGGTAACGTAGAACTAGTTGACCATTTGACACAAACAAGCAGTGGGCTGCCCGACACTTTACCTGACTAAAGTAATGAAGTTTAAGCTTGTGTAGAGGCCCTTAGAAGGAGGAGAGGAGAAATGGGAAGAAAACTGGAAGCCAAAAATATAACCGAATCTTGCTCGCATTTCTCCCCGAGGTGGGCTCGAACCACCAACCTCCAGATTAACAGTCTGACGCGCTAGCCAATTGTGCCATCGGGGATATTTAGTCATATTGTTTAAGGATATGCTAATTGCCAACATACTTAAGCTCATTAGGACTCTCCGCTGAATATCATTTGAACCAAGTTCTTGGCTCTCACCCCTGATATTGCCTCCTGAAACGCAGCCTATTCCCAGTGCTTCCCGTACCACATCACAGCCGGGAGATTACGCTAGTAACCTTTGTTGCACACAATTTTTAACGGCTTATTTTTACAGCAGAGTCTCATCAACCGCTGTTGAACTTCTCATTCCTCTAATCTCCACAAACCATTGTGCCGTGGCCCGTGGGACGATCCGTAAGTGCCTCACAATGGTCCTCCGACACTGCAGCATCGAAAAGTGTCGCAATCCGGCTGAGAGGAACCGCGGGAGCTGTATGATATGTGCGAAACACCTCTGCAGCGACCATATCACCTCAGAGTTCCATGGCTGTCCCTCGATTGTATGTCTCTCCCCGGAGGTGACAACCCCCTTTGGTTCCCGACCACAATCACCACACTGACTTTCTACAGGAGGATGAGCCGGAGACCTTCTCCACGGCCTACAACGCCGCAAAGGAGCGCTACCTCGCGGCCCTACTGGACAAGATCGACGTCAAGGCTTTAGAGGCAACAGCCAGCAAAGCCCATGGCGGCATCCCTTGCCAAATCCCGGCCCTCTCCCGCAACACCAGGCCCGGAGACCGACTCGGGCTCGCCTCCTCGCAATGCGGGGGTCAGAACTGCAATCTAGACATCAATTTCGCCGACGGGACTACCTGGCTTGCGCGCATCCGCCTCGAGGACCCACTGCTCCCACCACCCGAGGTGCAGACGGCCATTCTCTTGAGCGAGGCCGCGACGCTGGAATTCCTCGCCGGCACACGGGTGCCCGCCCCGAGGGTGTATGGATACGATCTGAAGTCCTCCCCCGGGAACAAAGTCGGCGTCTCATACGTCCTGATGGAGAAGCTGCCTGGTCGGCCTCTGGACTGGGGTGCCGTCGGCGCCGAGCAGAGGGTGCGTATCATGGAGTAGCTTGCGGATGTGTACCTTGAGCTGGAGAGGCATCCACTCCCCATAAGCGGCTCCATCGTCCCTTGTTCCGGGGCTGAGGACAGAGCACCGAACGAGCAGCATGTCTCGGTGGGACCGTTCGCCTAGGTCCCTTGCTTCTCATCCCCGGACTAGTCACTCGGCCCTTTCAAAACGCTGGAGGAGGCATACACCTCACTAATCCAACAATAGCTCAATACACTTGCTAACGGCGAGGTCGATGCCCTGCCAGTGGATAACTACCTTTCTTTTCTCTGGCGACTTAGCGTCCTACCCCAGCTAGTGTCCGAGTCTCAGTCGCGATCAGGGCCGTTCTACCTCAAACATTATGACGACAAGGGTGACCACATCCTTGTAGACGAATATTTCAACATCACGGGCATCATCGATTGGGAATTTGCCAGCGCCGAGGCCAAAGAGCTGGCGCTTAGCTCGCCGTGCATGATGTGGCCGGTGAACGACTTCTATGACGGCGGCAATGCATTGAGCGAGGACGAGGTCAGCTTCGCCTGCATCTTTGAGAAGAGGGGGTATGGAGACCTCGCTGAGACTTTGCGGAAAGGTCGTCCCTGGCAGCGGTATCTATTCTTTATGGGCGGTGGGATTCCTGGCGATATGGCTGAGTTCGAGCCGCTGTTTCAGGGGTTGAGGAGGAGCTTTGTCCAGAGCATGGCGGGTGACGACGAAGGTCGCGGGTCCCCTGCCATGTGGATGTCGCCGTACCACAACTGGAAGCAAGAAGTCTGGGCGGAGCTTGTTGAGAGTGATTCCCGACTCCGGGTTCTATCCAGTGGGAAGGGAATCAGGAGGCCACGGACGTCTTCGATATAAATCCCTCACTTCATGGTAACTTCACATACTCGAGACTATTGCAGATTAATTCCGGACGGAAATTCGGGATAATTACGGAACATGTGTCCACGATCCTATCTAAAGGCTTCTTCAAGTCTCGATCCCACCACTTTCATATTATCATGATAATTAATACCTAGTGACAGCCTGGCACTAAGCGCGTACTATAGTCACTGGCGACGCAGTGGAAAGTCTCATTTCAAATTTGAATGACTTGTTTTGAGACTAGAAAATTGCTTCGTCCACTTGCCCCCTTTAACACACCGAAACTACTAGGTAATTAATTAGCTAGGTAGCTACGATTGAAAGCATCGGCTCGGGTCAACCACACCTAGCCCGTTCTTTTCAGCTAATTATTTAGTGCACCCCTTCCCTTGGTTTCTGACTTAATTGTGCCAGAGACCGGACTACCTCTGCAGCACGAGCGTACCCAGTCTGGCGCTTGAAAGCCCATGACAGCTGCATTACAGTATATCATCATCTTCAAGTCCCTATAATTATGCACAACTTGACAATCGTCCTCATCGGGGGCGGCGCGAGCCCAATGTCCATCACCTCTTGCTCACCTTCTGATTGACCAGTCTATGAAGCCAGTGAGGTAGAATTTGTCGTCGAAGACGTCGCGGTAAACACGACGCTTAGACCGATCGAAAGAGGTGTGGAGTGCTGTATCGTACGGTCGGCAGATATCGCAGCCGTAGTATCTACGACACTGGCGCTCGCAGACAGCAGTCCCTTCCAGTCCTCTGGCCGGCTCCTCGCACAGCCGCGGACCAGCTTCTTCATGTTAGCGGCATTCTGTCCATGCTTATGAGAAGAGAGCAGGTAATAGATTCCAAAGTCATAGCGAGAGATAGAGAGGAGTGCCTACCCGCCACTGAGAGGCATAACCAGTTTAACCCCACGATTCTCAGTCCAGTCAGCAAGCTTCTCTCGGAGGTATGTAGATCCACTGAAGCCACCAACGAGAACAAGCATCGTCGCCTTGACCGAGTCTAGGCCCGCCTCCTCAACTTTAACGACTTGATTGCTCAGAAGCTTGAAGATCATGTCGACGATGGGATCAAACAGCGAGACCATGTCATCGTAAGAGAGAAGCACCGACGAGAACCGCTTGTCGTAATGCTTTCCCTAGTCTGTTCCGGACTGTCTAGGTTGGGTGCGTAGAGCAGGCATCGGAAGGAAGAGTCTGTGCGGCCGGCGGTTGGGATTCTTGGAGCTGAAGTCCTTCTTGAGATTCTCGAAGAGGCTCATGAAGTGGCTTCCTGCTCCAATTTGACTCTCATCGAGGCCAGTAAAAGCCTCGCCAAAGCGTTCGGCGAGAATTTTGTGGAGATTCCGATCAACAAACGTGCCTCCACATTTGGCCCCTGTCTTTGAAGTTAGATGCCGGCTTGAGCCATTGACGGAGCCCAGAAAAAATGGGAACAACTTAATTCCAACACAAAGCTCCTTCAGTTGCAGAGATGGCTTTACTTGACGTATCTCGTAGGTCGCAATGTCCTAGAAGAAAATTCAGCCGACGTCCTGCATTGACGTGATGAGAATCCGGACGATAACATAATTACCGCTGTCCCGCCGCCGCAGTTGCAGATGAGGATATTCCCACCAACCTAAATCCAAAAGTTAGACTGCTAGGTGAGGTAAAGAGCAAGGGAGGCATGGTTGAGAATATAATTACATGCCTGAACGATACCATCTATTTCGTGAATGGTAAACTTCAGCGCTGCGTGTGCCGCAGCCTCGGGCTCCGTGATAAGAGAAATGCTGTCGATCGGCCGTGACCCAAATCTTGCGTCCACAGCAGCGGCGCGTGTGAGAAGCTTCGCGTTTTCGGTCTAGGTGGCAGGCGCAGTGAGGGAAAACTCATAGCCAGATCAGCCAGTTTCTCCTAGCCGAACTTTTCGGCCATCGCTGACTAGAACATGGAGTGCATTCCACGGAGGTAGTCGGTGACAACGTCCTCAGCTGTCTCCCCCCAGGGCAGACACATAAGACCGCTAGCGGATGCGAGTACAAGACTCGGATCATCATATTCGGTGGACAATGCAGAATTGTTGAGCCGCAGCTTCGTCCAGGAATACGACTTCATTCCAGGCTCAATTTGGTAGCCCCATGCGTTCTCCCACAGGCCCTCATTCTCCGTCACGTACGCAACTCGAGACGGGGCCTTTTCATTGTGCTCACTGTTGTGGGTGCTGCTTCCAGAACACTTCGTCCATGCGTGGATATCCTTGAAGTCGGCAGCGTTGGTAAGCGCGAAGCTCAAATCTGAAGCAAGGACAGACTTTGGTCAGCTCTGAAGAAGCACCTCTGTGATAGGACTGAAGCGATACTGTGGTTAGCCATCACCTAAATATGTCGTTCCATAGTCGACTCAGACGATTAGCCTCAGCTTGTTAACCGAAGTCATCGTGAGTGGCTCCTCGGTAGGCATCGTCGACGACTCGAAACGAAAGTTTGTGCGTCTCTTTGTCAGATCAGAGAGCAAAACCTCATAGGCTAGAAACTTCGTTGAGTTTGTGGGTGCGTTGCAGATATATATCAACCAAAAGGGTCGAAGATTTGGTGAAATTTGAGCAGCAACGTAATTATGAATTTTGCAAACGGATGAGTTGTTTGCAAACGGCCCGGGATGTGTAAACAAACAGGTGGGTACCTTTCGAGGCAATAGCACCACTTGCTGCAGCCACAAAAAGTCAATATTTTAAAGCCTTTCCGGCTAACGACACTTTATGAGAGACGATGGAGGTGAGTAACAAGTACGTCGGCCCCTCCTGTTAGCAGCATCATACTAAACGTGGCAAAAACCTACGGAGCAGGAACCCAACCCGCAGTCCCAAGAGCTTCATCCTGAGGCGTCAAGCAGCTCAACTCCTGAGTTTCAACCGGACGTCCCAGCGAAGCAGGGCCTAGAGGTATGTAAATATAACGAGACTCGACGACAACTTTCCATCCTCCCTTTCTTTTGCATACTCTCCCGGCACCTGATGTCTCGATGTCCTGATACTAAAAATTCAAAGGCACATTCACAAGTCCCCCTGTTGCCATACGGCTCCAACCGCCACCCGAAGCCCTGGTGCTAACAAAATTTCACCGATGAGCATCAACAAGGTCAAGCAGCCCAGGAGGAACCCTGAGGAGCTCGAGGCCAAGGAACTGTCGGCATTGGCTCAATAATTCATAAGCGTGTTGTTGGTGTCTGGGGTGTGATGACATCCTCCCAAGCGAGTCAACCTCGAGCCCATGGACAGCAGAGCACCCTCCAAAGGCAGCCTGAAGCAGATACGGAGAAGATTGCCCTTAAAAGACAACTCCGTCAACTCCAAGCAGAGGCACAAACAGCTCATCATCGTTACCATATGCTGAGGGGCCAACATACTGCGCTTGAGGCCAGGCCAGGAACGTACGACATTCGACATCAAAACTCGGGCCATCTCAGAAGAGCTCAAAGAGGAGAGAAACCACAATCGAACCCTCCAACGCACTATCAGGGAGCAGGAGCAAATCATCAGCAGAGCGCATAACACAGCATTATCGGCCTTGACGCAAGAGGTATCGAGCGAGTTACCTGATGATGAAGTCAGATCCCAACTTCGCCGCCTCTTTAGGGCAGATTTTAAGAGCTAGTGTCTCGACTCTTGCGTTGACAGCATTCAGGACCCTAAGGGCCTTGAGTGTTCTCTTCTTCGGCATGAATACCTCATTTAGAAGGGCTCAGGGGTTCCCGAAGAGCATGGATTTGATCTGGCACATGAGATTGCGCTAGCCGTGCTTCTTCAAGCTGCACTGTCTCTCGACCTGTGTTGCCGGCTTCCTGGCGATCTTTTCTTCCTCGTCAACGCAGCTATCACACATGATCCTGGAAATTGCTGGCTCGCTCGTCTCTAGAAAGACTTCAGACAATGAAGGACGAGCACATGAAAGGTACCATCCGCATTGAACCGATACCTAGAACGCAGCATTGATATAGTTTCGGGGAGGTATACCAATCTCTGTAGTCTCCCTGGTTGCTACCATTGAGTGGCGCGTCAAGACGATCGAGATCTTGGAGAAGAACATCGACTTGACACCACATCTGGCCAGGCCCTGGGCCAAGGAGTTTCAAAGAAACCATGTTCCCTTGATGAAGGAGCCTGACTCGGGGATGTTACAAGAGCTTGCATTGATCTATTTTTCCTTGGCTCAGCTCGCTCTTCAACTCTGGAAGCGGAAGTCAGGTCATGGTGGAAGATATTCAAGGCCTTGGAGGCCGAGCTTCTCACATGGGCGCATCTGATCTGGAGGCAGACGCATCGGTAAACTTGCCTCACGGCGACAAGAGACTGGACGGTCGCCCTATCTGCGTTGTTGTCAAGCCGCTTATCTGGTCTCGGCCTGTTGAAGAGGAACGCCGGGAGTCAGGACCAAAGATAATCTGGTCGAGGGCGTCTGTCTGGGTTAGATGGGAGCTTGGCCAAGGGAACCGCAGGAGCACTTTCCAGTGAAGGTCAAAGTCTGGCAGCCTTACAGGCTGAAGTGGTCGGAAGTGGAGGTTCAGGGGTCAGTTGAGACACGGCAACCAGGGCGGAGCGGTATTTCCCCACAGAAATATGTCATGCGGTGCTCTGCCATCTGTGTGGAGATTCGAAATTGCCAATACGTCTGGCTTCCCCGGGTGAGGCTGAGAAGGACAAAGAAGAACCCAACCAGATATCTTAGGAATACCACAGAAGATAGAGAAGGGCAGTCATTCACACATCTTGGCGCATAGTGAACATTGTAATCACACAGACTTTGCGAGTTCTCTCTGTCCTCCCAAAAAGGCCATGATTAAAACTTACCAGCAGTATGCGTGATCTGGTGATGAAGTATAGACAACCGTAGGCTTAACCCTTTGATCGATGGAGGTTCATCGGCCTCTATGAAATTCCGAGCCTGAGATCCAGACCCAATGCAAATTGCAAAGCAGTGGAGACGCTGGGCTGTGGGTCGCATCCGTGGAAGCTTGTCAAGCTCCCCGCCTAATCTGCGGGCAGAAAGTGGTTAGTGCGGACCATTTTCTCCTCTTTAGGTACGTCCAGGATCTAGGCGGGCTACACTACCTAAGGTCTGTGTACTCCACGGTTGATTGACGTCATGAGGCGGTTCTCTCACGCCCACCATGCACCCTAACGGCTCAAGCCCGTGACGCTGGAGCTGAGGCATGCATTGGGTCTCGGGCCAAAAGCTCCTGACAGAGAGCTTTGGAGATCCAATCAACTCCAAGCTTGCTGGGTAAGCTGCTCGTCGACGTCATAGGCCTCTCCCGAAATCTCGATGACCACAGCATGTGCTGGCGCGGGTGGCACGGTGAAGGATGGCGTTTGTGTTTCTCAGGATGGTGCAAATTTGGGACCAAGCAGGCGAGTTGGGACAAAGATCCGATCATGACAGCCTGGCTTTGCTGTCTGAAGCAGTAGGACTTTCAGCTAAGCAAACTAGGTAGGTATTGACCAAGGCCAGGTACTTCTAGCTTTGAGCTAGTGGGAGCTCTCTAAGTGTACGGATACCTACCTACGTACCTACCTACGTACCTACCTTACGAAGTAAACAAAGCAGAAGTGACGTGATTGATTAGACGCAACTGCCATTTTCTAGCTGTTGCCCCGCCTCACCACCTCTCCCATCTGCCAACTTCCCAGGATCCGTCCCCTCCCTACCTACCCTCCCTACCTACCTGCCTCTACCGTACTTCCTTGTTCTCCAACTTTCCTGACTACGTTTGCATTCTTCACCAACAATTTAGAAGCCACCCTTTCTCATCACCTCCATTCATTGACTTTCCACCACCTTGACCTGCTCAGACAGAAACCCCATCTGGCCGATTCATCCTCCTGTAACAGGAAGCCAATACACCAGCATCTAGCTGTGATACCCTCATTGTCTCCACCATGAGAGTTCTCCCGGCTTTCGTAAGCCTAGCCCTCTTGGGCAGTGCACTTGGAAGCACCTGGTTCTCCAAGGCTGGTATGTACATTTTACCCCGACCAGTAGTTATTGTCTAGCTACCGGCCACCACTCATTGTCCTCCAGATTCTGATGGTACGAATGCTAACGTCTGTGGATGTGACAGCTTACAACAAATGGCATGAGACTGAGCTCGAGCGCTGGCTTTCAGACCACGATATCCCTTATCCCACTCCGGCCGATCGACGTGATCTCGAGAAGCTGGTCCAGAAGAACTGGGACAGCTACGTCGTCACCCCCTACCAGTCCTGGGATACAGAGAAGCTCAGCGAGTACGTCAAGCAGAAGGGCGTTGACACCAAGGACTCGGCGGCGGCGAGCAAGGACTCTCTGATCTCTCAGGTGCAGGGTTCCTGGTACGAGACGGAGGACAAGGCCCAACAGGGTTGGTCCTCTGTCAAGGATTGGATCCTGGACACGTGGACAGAGAGCCAGCTCAAGGCCTTCTGTGACCACCATGGCATTCCTGTCCCGCAGCCCCGCCAGCGCGACACCATCCTCGCCAAGGCTCGTGGCAGCTACGACACTATCGCGGAGAAGGTCGGAGAATACTCGGCTTACCCTGGCAACTGGCTCTACGAGACATGGACTGAGTCTGATCTCAAGGAGTGGCTTGACAGCCACGGCATCCCAGCCCCTCAGCCCAGCACTCGTGACAAGCTCATTGCCTCTGTGCGCCGCAACTCTCGTCTTGCCTATTTGAAATACCAGGACCAGATGGCGAGCGCCACTGCGAGTGCCCAAGCGGCATACGCCACCCTCACCGACAAGATTATCGACGCCTGGGGCGAGTCTGACCTGAAGGACTTTGCTGACCGGAACGGAATTAAGGGTGAGCCGTCTACTCAAATCCCCTGGTCATTCCAGTGGGGAAAGCATATTAACATGACCAACTTCGCTTAGTTCCCCAAGGTACCAAGGTGAACGAGCTCCGTTCGCTCATTCGCCGACACCGCGCGGAGCTCCTGGGCGAGACCTTCACGGATTCGGCCGCCTCCGCTTACGGAGCCGCCACCTCGAAGGCCGGTAATGCCGCGTCTCAAGCCACGAATGCGGCCTCCAAGGCGTCTCAGGATGCGTTCAACGCGGCCGTCAACACGTGGTCCGACAGCCGTCTCAAGGCGTACCTTGACGCCCGCGGCGTCAAAGTCCCCCAGGCCTCCAAGACGGACGAGCTACGGGCCCTGGTCCGCCGAAACCACCACAAGGCGGCCACCACGTGGAACTCGTGGAACTTTGAGGACTACTCGCTCGAGAACTTGAAGAACTACATCCTCAAGAACGGCGACGCCGCAGCCAAGAAGATTGGCGAGAAGAAGGACGTGACGCGGGCCGAGCTCGTCAGTGCTGCCCAGTCGGGCTACGCCTCGGCGTCGACGGCCGGCGGTGACGCTTACGCCTCCGCCACGAGCTACCTCGCCCAGGCGACGCAGGCCGCCAAGGACAACGTCTTCGACACCTGGACTGAGAGCGAGCTGAAGGCCTACCTTGACAGCTATGGCGTTGTAAGTTCTAACTCTCGTGGCCCTGCTTGGGGGTCTGAGTTCCATATATTCTTCGTCACAGGAACAAATAGCTGACAGGTTCATCCTTGAAAAACGCACAGCCCGTCCCCCAAGGCACGAAGATCAATGAGCTCCGCGCCTGGGCCCGCAAGCAGTCGACCTACTTCCGCTACGGCACCTCTACCCCGACCGAGACGGTCTTTGCCAAGCTCCGCGAGAGCGTCGAGGACACGTGGAGCTGGGTTAGGGACCAGCTCAACCTCGGGGCTGACGCGGCTCAGAAGAAGGCTGACCAGGTGAAGGCAAAGGCGAAGGAGGAGCTGTGAAGTGCCAATGGGCTTCCCTCCCATACCATTATCAATACCCAGCAAGTCCGTACCTAGGTGGGAAAATAGCAAAAGGGTTTAGAAGGTTGACCTACGGAGAAGGGGACCGCGGGAGTAGATAGATGACTGCCCACATTATTGCATTGCTTTTTATGTTTGACCGAGAAAAACAGGGTTGTCTCTTTCCATCACCAGTCAGTTATGCCTTAGAGAGGAAGAGAAGGTAGGAGAAGTGAAGGGTCAGATAATTCCCCCTCTATTTGTATTAGTTAGTTCTGGAGTTGCAGCAGCTTTTTGAGGGGGGCGGATGGGGATCACGAAACTCAGTTTGCTTTTATGTGTTTGGTATCGGATGCGGTGTTTTCTCATAGCAGGCCGCCACCTGTTCCCTCACGCTTCAAGTCTCAATTACGTCTATGGTGCTCTACCATCTGTCCGAGACGGGAATGGAGATGGCTGCCTCTATAGAACTTGGGGCAAGCTTGTGAACACAGAGAGATGAGCACACAGCCACGCAGGAGAGGTGATTCGTTCAGGTTTTAATTTTCAGGGATCGGTTTTATTGTGAGCGATGTACAAAAAGGGTCGTGGTAACTCAAAAATAAATGCTTCAAGACTCCTACGCCACCCTAAAGGAAATGAACCGATGATGCGGTGAGCAGGCCAGAGCCAACACCGATGAAAATGCATCGCCTGAGGCATGACCAAACGGCCAACACCGTATCAAACTATGCTCTCTTTCCATTGGTGGATAAAAGAAAACCCTTCCCCCTTCTCCGTTCAGAAGGAAAGGAGAGCAGAAACAAAAGCAGCAACCAAGAGAGCGCCACCAGCGTTCACGGCCAAGCTCCCCGCGGCACCGTGGACGCCCAGCAGCTCGGCCTGGTACCCGAACGTGACGTTCTGCGGCACCGAGGCGTTGTAGCAGCCGCCGCCACCCGCGACGTCGATGCCGCGCAGGTCGTCGGGCGTGCGGAAGAACATATAGCCAGACTGGTCGAGGCCCCGGAACCCTTCCGTGTTGTAGGGGAAGAGCATGTCCGCGTCCGTGGCCGACGTGTTCCTCAGCAGGATGCAGGCGACGCGGCCAGGGTGGTCCCTGGCGAGCTGCGGGTAGTCCCTCATGACGTCCGAGTTGGACGTGTCGCCGACCAGGACGAACCTGCGCTGGGGGAAGGTCTGGAAGACGCGGTCGAGGAGGTACTTGCGTATCGAGAGGGTGGCGGCCACGTCGGAGAAGTTGAGGGGCCGCGTGTCGAAGCTGCCGCCCGGGTAGGTCCGGTAGATGTAGTCCATGTACACTCTGGTGGCCTGCTCCGGGGTGGTGGTGAGGTAGTGGAAGTGCACGCCCTCGAGGCTCCTGCTCCAGTTGGCATAGACGGCCGGCATGTCCATCCAGGGGACGAAGGGCCGGGCGAACGAGTTGAGCAGGCCCTCCTTGGGCCGGTAGATCTTGGTCACGCGGAGGATGTCGTCGATGTCCGAGACGATGGTCAGCCCCCGGGGCGGCACGAGGTAGGCCGTCGCGTTGCCCGTGGCGGCGGCGCCCTCCGCCCACAGGTTCAGCCGCTGGATGCCGTTCGCGCTGTCGCCGGGCGTGAGGCCGTTCAGTTGGATGGGCACGAACTCGTCGAAGTCGCCCTGCGCCGTGGTCAAGGTCGGCAGGTTGACGTCCTGGGTCCCGCCCGTGGTGTTGACGGAGCCGCCGCCGCCGGGCTGGCCGCTGGACCCGACCGACGGCGCCGACTCCATGTGCATCGTCACGCTCTGGTCGCCCTGCTGGAGGATGAAGATGGAGGCCGTCACGTTGCGGGCCTGCGCCTGCTCGTTGGGCTGGAGCTGGTCGATGTTGACGCCGATGAGGAAGACGTTGGCCAGGTCGTCGAGCTTCTCCCGGCTGGTGTTTGGTTGCTTGTAGACCTACATGACTCCGTGAGCGCTGAAGATTCGGTGACGTGCTGGTGCGAAGTAATCAACGACAGGGGGAGACCTACATTGCCCCTGAAGCGGATGTTCCAGGCATTGTTGCTCCAGTTTGCGTAGGGCGGAATGTTCAAGACATGCGTTGGCAGAGCTCTGATCTGTTCGTCACTCAGGCCCAACGATGTCTTCACCTTGTCCCCGGTTGGGAAGTCTTGGAAGAAATTCGGCACCCCAGACGCCACGTATGACGGGATCGACCCGAGCCCCGAGAGGACAGAGTTGACCCCGGACTCGAAGGATCCCCAGAGGTCCCTCTTGTCGTTGACGGTCCGCGTGGGAAGATCCAGCACCGGAGACGGCGTGATCATCGGGTGCGGTGCAGCAACCGGGGATGCCTGCACGAGACAGGGAAGCCAGGCAAACACGGCCAGGTAGATGGTAGCCATCGCGCCGGTCATTGTGCTCCACGGGGGTGGGTTTCTGGGCGTCCGCAGTAAGGATACACGGCTGCTAGCTTGAGGAACAAACCTGAAGGATGTCCTCGCAGAGGGACAAGATTGAAGTCCCTCTTGCTGACTATCGCTTGAAGAGGCATGGTCGCTTTAAAAAGGCCCGGTCGTGCCTGAGCAAACACCGAGGGCCCCTTCACGGCTTGGATGTAGCTTTCAATGTTGATCATCTCATGGCATACGCCCGCCGCGCCTGCTGGACAGACGTCATTACAGAGGAAGCACTGGTGGATACGTCCCAGTTTCAGCATGTGCGACAGGGGCAAGGTGCCAATCAGCCTCCGGATCGCCCCGGAGCTGCAGGTCCTAGGCGGTACTTCAGGTGTAACCGACAACATTCCCACCTTTTGTCCTGCTTTGATATGGCCTCCTGCTCATTAGGTATGCATCTACCTAGGTAGGTACCGAGGTGTCTACCCGGCCCTTTTACAACTGCAAGAGTCCTATTCCTGCCCAAGCGTTTGCTGCCATGTCCCTACTTTTCGATCCTTGGCACACCTGAGACCTGGGCGATTGCCCAACGATTGATATGTGCCCTGAGGCTTAGCCGTCTACCTATTGTATACCTCTTTTTCCTCTATAAAGCCGTGACATTAACAATAAACGACCATCTCCTCCCTATACCATTGTGTCGAATCGAGGTGATGTTCTGGAAAGGAATACCGGAGTGTAACACACAGATCCTGCCACCTTTGACCTCAGTATCAACAAGGCTAGCATCCCATCCTTCGAGATGCTCAGATTTCAGTCTCGCTCGAGAGCCCCTAGACCCCAGCATACAGCCGTAGAGACTGAAGCCCCTTCACAATGATGCAACAGGCCTGGACCAGGCCCCAGAAGCCAGTAGCAAGCCAAGACCATCAAGACCATGACCAGAGCAGCAACTCTGGGGGCAGAGACTCGGGGGGCAGAGATGGCAGAGACCCCGCGGCCTGAGCCTCCAGGAGCCTGTCTCTGCTCCTCTGTGTTATGAGGCAGAGCAGCGGAAGAACAGGAGATTTGATCCGTGAGAACCAGCTTCCGCCAGTCGTAGATAGATCTGTGCTCCGGGTCTTTGAGGAAGAGCATGGGCGCATTAACCCCCCCATCCTAGGTCGGGCCTGCATACAAGTCTCCGTGGGTGATGAGGTCACACCCGTAGGTGATGACCTTCTCTTTGTACTAACCCTTGTCGTCGTCCGCTGCTCCTTGCTCGTTTTCGTCCTCGTCGTCCCGACCGCCGCCATCATCTTCCCCGTCGCCGCTCTCCTTAGGGCACCTTCGGCCCGGAGCCGCCTCTGTTTCGTCATCCCGACGTGGCGTTCCTCCCTCGTACATTCCGGAGCCGTCAATCCTGAAGAGCTGTCTGGCTGTACATGGGTTCACGGCTTGATGTGTAGATCTGCCGAGGCGGTGCAGCTGAGTGTTGTCGCCGGCCTGGGATACGCCGGAGAAGAGTGGTGACAAAGGCTCATCGCGGAGGCCGAGGATGGTCGCATCCGCCAGATCATTGATGAGAACCGACTGGCGCCCGCTTCGGCGTAAAATCCGGCTAGTCTCATTGCATCGCCTCTCCGGCCTGTCGGCGCCGATCCGAGCCCTCAGCTTCGATGTCTCGGCCTTTGTGGGTAAATGGTCAGCATTGGGAAGACCCCGAGCCGGAACGGAAGGAGGCGTAGATCTCGTGTGCTTGTTAAGGAAACTAACTTCGCATTCCTCCCGGCGGAGCTGGACCGATAGGCTGTCAGTATCCCCTGCATGCTTTGGCATATTGCTGTCCAGTGGCTGCTTGTGCGGGCCGGGGAGAGAGACTGGCGGATGTGAGATTGAGAAGACACAGGATAAGAAGACATTCGAAAGGCTGCGAGGTTTAATTGAGATCAGTCCCCATTTAATCGAAACCCCCCAGGCAAAATGGGCAAAGGAGTGACGGCCGGTTCACTTCCCCCTCGGAGCTAATTCCCCCTCACCTCACTTAGCCAATGAGTGAGCCACTACCAGGAACAAGAGGCTCAGTGAGAAGATATTATTACTATATCGCACAGGATGGGGCAAAAATTCCGTCGATAATCATACAGTTGACTGCCTATTGTTGAGTGTCAACTTGGTCTATTTGTCGGTATAGGGAAACCTCTTTACGTCCGTATATCCGTTTCGCGGCCCTGTCCCACGCATTGCTACCATCTGCTGCCCACCAAACACCTCCAAAATCACCCTTAAGCATAGAAGTTAACAGTGTCCTTCTTCTTCGCCTGCACCTCGGCGATGGCATCGACATAGTGCTCGTGGCCAATCTTGTTTTTGCCCATCCGCAGCGCGATCATACCGGCCTCGACGCAGACGGCTTTTAGCATGGCGCCGCCAAACTCGTCCGTGCTGCGGGCCAGCTCGCCCCAGTTGACGCCGGGGTCGAATCGCATCTTGCGGCTGTGGATCTTGAGGATCTGGGCCCGGGCCTCCTCGTTGGGCAGGGGGAACTCGATCTTCCGGTCCAGCCGCCCGGAGCGGAGGAGAGCCGGGTCCAACACGTCGACGCGGTTGGTCGCCGCCAGGACCTTGATCCGATCGTCCGAGGCGAACCCGTCCAGCTGGTTCAGGAGCTCCAGCATCGTCCGCTGCACCTCGCGGTCGCCAGACTTCTCGCTGTCGAAACGCTTGGTGCCCACGGCATCGAGCTCGTCGATGAAGATGATAGAGGGTGCCTTCTCCTTGGCCAACGCGAAGCAGTCCCTGACGAGCTTGGCGCCATCTCCGATGAACATCTGCACCAGCTGCGGGCCTGCCAGCTTGAGGAAGGTGGCGTCCGTCTGGGCCGCGCAGGCTCGGGCCAGAAGCGTCTTCCCGGTTCCGGGAGGACCGTACATCAAGGCGCCTATGCAGGGAACGGAGGCCCATGTTAGTTACTCAGGCATTTACCGGGAGATGCGAATAGCAAATATGCTTCATGTGCTGCTCACCCTTCGGCGCCTTTATCCCAATCTTCTTAAACCGTTCGGCCTCCTTCATTGGCCACACAATAGCCTCGACCAGCTCTTCGATCTGCTTGTCCAGCCCGCCGACATCGGTGTACTTCTCGGTCGGCTTTTCGTCCACCTCCATTGCCTTTACTCTACTGTCGTACTCGGCAGGGAGGGTGTCCAGAATGAGGTAAGAATCCTTGTTAACACCGATCAGATCTGCGGGCTTGAGGGTGTTCGGGTCCACGAGGCCGATTAGCGGCAGAAAGATTGTCTGCCTAGTGGAAGTCTTGATGACAGCCGACTTGCCAACCCTTGTCGCATCCAGGTCGATGTTCGCGCCTTCTTCCGAGGACTCGGCAGTTGGATCGAGATCTAGGAGCTCAACAACGTTGCCGACGAGGTAAGGGAGTTGACTAATAGGGGAGGGCGGGAGTTAGAAAAAAGGGTGGTTAGAGGTACGCAAAGAGGCAATCAGACAACTAAAGGCATACCGGTTGTTAGCAATCTTATCGAGGTTGTCCTTAATCTTCTCATTCATGGCCTGTTTCTCGTGCGACAGCCGCTGGAACTCGCTCTTCATGATCCTCGAGTCGTTCTCAAGTAACCGTCTACGGGTCAGGATGTCCTGTGTGCTGAGGCTGAGAATCTCTTCGTCCAGGATGTCATCCTCCTCCTCCGGCTCCGCATCCTTCATCTCGGCATCTCCATCGCCGGAGTTCTTGCCATCGCCGCCTTTGCCGTCCTTCTTTTTCTTGTCCTTGTCGTCACGCTCCCGGCGATCCAGATCATCGAGCTCTTCGAGCGTGGACATTGTGATGGTGCTAGACGAATGCGGGTACGGAAATGTGTTGAGTTGGGGAAGCCGGGCTTTTTTTCTTGCGAGCGGGGGTAGAGTTGGGTTGGAGCGGCGGAAGAGGTGATCGAATAGGATGCAGCAATATGTTTTGTGTCGAACTGATGAGAAATGGGTGGTTCAGTTATTCGTTCGTCTTGCCTGTCACAAGCTCAGTTGGAGCTCGAGCCCTGTGCAAGGCAGGCGGCGAGGCGCGTAATCACCAAAGCAGCTTGTACATATCGGCTAGACCTGTGGCTGGTGGCCCTGGTAGGTGTGGCTGAGGTTTTCGGTTCCTGTGCGAAGTACCGATTTACTCCGCAGCCTATCTCGAAATGCAGCACCTAGTGGTACCAAGGTAGATAAGAGACCAGAAAGAAATATGGCAGATGCTCCCAAAAAGATATCACTCATAAGTAGCGATGATTAAGATATTTTAGGCTCAGGAATTAAATGAAACGATACTAGGCAAGTCAAGGGAAGTGAGGTCTGAGGTGATGGCCGCAATGCCTACCTAGTCTAGGTGCTGGAGCAGAGGCTCTGTATCCCTGCCAGCACCTCCAAAAGCAAAGGGGAAAGCTAACTCCTAGTTATCCCATACGCAATGAACAAAGGCAGTGAAAACGTATCAATATTGGAAGGTGGAACTGCCCAGCCGTATCACTAATGAAAATGTCGAGAAACGTTGTCCCCTCAAACTCCCTACCAGAATGCTACTCGTCGTCCAAAATCCTACTCGCCAAGCGTCCAATTATTGGGACTTCGAATCTGATGATCAGTCAGTATTAGCCCAACCCATACGGCGTGAGAGCCTGGTATAAGATATACAGGCCGGTGACCTGTGGGATTCGACTCACCTGTCTAGAGTATCGGCGTCCCTGTATGCTTTGAGAGTCAGGAAGCCCATCAGGGCAAGGTCTCCGATGAAGAAGAACCAGCTGAGAAAGCTTGACCAGGAGAATATTAGGTGGATAACGAAGACGGCTGTGAACAGAAGGCTGGACTGCCAAGCGTGGAATCTACGGGATGTCTTCAGTCAGCTCCCATATCCGTTTCCCCAACCGACCTGGAGGCAACCCAGTCTCGAGGCGCCCCGCAATCATCCCATAGTAGTCCTCCTATTTCACCTGTAGAGCGCAACCCCATCTCGAATTCCAGGTTGGCCGGCCCGAAGAAGACTCGATGCGAGCAGCGCGGCGTGGAAACCGACATCTCCAGTCCAAACAGGGGGCCAGGGGACAGACACAGCCACCAAGGCAAGAAACTCACCTGACATAGTCGCTCTTCCTCTCCGCAATAAGCAGCAAGATGGCGCCCAGCGGAGGCAGAGCCAGATAGGCCAAGCAAGCTTCATAGTCAAGCCTTATTCCCAAGCTCGTGTCAAACTCGCTAAGCGCGCCCTCGCGATCACCCCACGGCCCACCACCACCACCACCACCACCCCCTCCGCCTCCTGCTGCTACCCCGGCGCCGAGGCCGAAGTACCCATCGCCTCTCCTCCCCGCCGCGTTGTTGTTTGGAGACCCCGACGACAGGACGTTGGAGCCCAGGGCCTGCTGGTAGTAGCTTGGGCTCGGGATGCCCCCGGACCACTGCCGCTGCGGCTGAGGGTGCTGCAGCGGCGGAGGGGAGCGCGCGTTGTTGCCTGAGCCCGCCCGGTTGCTCGGCGAGAATGGCCTTCGCTCGAGGGATGTGCGCGGCGACTCGACCGGCGAGCGGGTGTTCTCCGGCGGGGAGGACTGGTAGGGAGCGAAGTCCATCGTGCTCATATTATGGTCCCGTGGATGAGCTATTTGGTAGGTTGAAGCGGATGTAGTTCGGTTTCTCGGGTTTGGGATGTCGTTGGAGGGTTTTGGTGATGAGGGTTGGCTTGTGGCAAAGTGTAGCCTCGGAGTCGCAAAGGTGAAACAAATCTGCTGCCTAAATTGAGCAGTTGGTAGGTACGTCCTCCGACTTTGATGAGAAAAAGGCACACGCCTGCGGCCAAGGCTCAGCTCGAGGATGGCAGATGACGCGCAAGCGGTTGGCACGAGGCGGCGATTTGATGGAGTCCCGTCTCGAATTGTAGGCACACCTCGTCGTCATTAGGTGACCTCGGCGGGACCAGATGTGGTTGGTTTGGTGCACTACGTAGTGCAGACTCACAGCTGGGGATCTGGCTCTAGGCCAGGCACTGCAGGGTCCAGTTCCACTGAAGTTCTGCAGGGTTCATGCTTCACAGCGCTCCCACCAGAGCAGCCTCAGCCAACAACCTCCAAGTCACGTTCGCCACATTTGATTAGCAACGAATCCGCAAAAAAAAGTCAAGTAAAATTCAGGGCGATTGATGGACGCTTAAAAGGTTTCCCTGCAGGTAGTCTTATACCATACGAGCCTCAGTGATTGCCATATTCCCATCTTGCAAGAAAAGTGACTCCATAGTAGGTCAGATGAGTTCCAATACACACAAAAAAAACCGAGTCCAATCAGCTTCGGCAGCTGTCTACGGTCAACAGCTCGCGCTGGCCTTGGCGTGAGGAATAAAAGCACCCAGAAGTAATTTAGTGGACGTTAAATCTGCCGAGTTGCAGTGGTAATGTACATTCCGAAGGCGTCTGGTAAGTCTACAGCATCTGCTTCTTACAAGGTTACACACTCCCTAGCCCGCCCGTATGCTAGGGCACTATGTGTCGGGGGTCGAACATCGTTGCATCTTCACCCATCTGAGGCTCCACAATCAGCTGCCACCCTCCTCCTTCTGTCCCTCTCCCTCCGATCCAGCCCCGGCCTCAGCACCCTTAGCCTCATCCTCCAGCATGCCCCTCCTGCCCTCCATCGTGAGCCAGAGGCTCTTGCCGGCGCCCTCGAGCGCCATGGTCAGCCCCATGCCGGCGTTCTGCAGCATGGCGACCAGCTGGCCGCGCAGGCCGTCCAGCCCGCCCGAGATGCCGCCGACCCACCTGACGCCGTCCGTGTCGAACACCCGGTCCTCGACCCTGCCCCCGATGAGGAGTAGCTTCTGCAGCCCGCTCTGCGTGACCGGATCGTGGTAGCCCGGGTTGTTCCTGCGCGACGGCGGCGGGAAGGCGGGCGGGCTGGGCGCTAGAATCGACAGCGCCGCAGCGAGGTGCTGCGGCGTGACGGCCGGGAAGGTGAGGAGCGCGACGGGCCCCACGAGTAAGGGGGAGACCTGCGCGTACATCGAGTCCTCCGGGAGGGAGTCCAAGTCGACAGTCTGGACGGCGTCGAAGGCCGCCCTGGAGAGGTCGTGCTTGTACGTTTTGTCCTTGCTGGAAGCCGGATTGCTGTTATTGTTCACCGCGGCCGTTCCCTCAGCGTCGAAGAACTCGACGATCTTGAGAGCGTGGCTGAGGATGCGGCTCCGGATCACCTGTAGCTGGATGTTACCCACGACATCCGGCCTCAACTGCGCAGAGCTGCCCTCGGATGCTGGGGGGAGCGGCACGCTAGCCAGGGCTGACCTCAGTTCGCGCCGGACGGCCGCCCACTCCTGCGAAGTGAGGTTGTTATGCTGGAAGATGAGCGCTAGCGGGGTTGACCGCAGAAGCGACGTGTATGTTCGCAGAAGCTGGGACTTGCGCGTGTCAGGTCGGCGGGCAGATGGGGGTTGCGTCGGGGGAACGTAGTCCGCAGGCAGTTGTAGCCGACTCGACGGTATGGCGGCGGTAGCATAGTTTCTCCCCGGTTGTAATATTGACGACTCTGGCCACTGCTGTGGGTTAAGAAATCCCAACGCAGAGTATTGTGATGTTCGTAGTGATGCTATCACACGAAGTGGCTGTTGTCTGATGGGAGAACCGACACCTCGTGGTGTCGGGCACTTGATTCTTGGGGGCATTCTAGCAGGAGGAGCACGCCAATGGCTCAGAGAAGTGAGTATCACAGCGATTCTGCATATGGCGTTTACTCGGGAAATGTTTGCAGTGCCAACCCTCGACTTCAATTATGGAAATTTCTTAGACCCGCGATGTTGGGTCGCATGTTAATGCACAGACCCTACGGGATTCTTGGCGAGGGAGTACTACTGCCGTACGTCACCGCCGAACTACCCCAGATGGTACTAAATCAAGAGGCAGGGTACTAAGAGTAAAGTATCTCACTGGCTCAGATACTAAGGTCAACCTCTCCTTGAAAAAAAAATTTCCTTAGCACCCACTGTTAGTGCGGCGCTAAGGAGGACGGCCAATTTTGGCCGGCCGACCATCCTGGCACTAACAGCCTGCTTGTAAGCCATTTTTGCCATTCGGCGCTCGACGACATCAACTATCAACGACGACGAAAACCCGCACGGGAAACGATGGGGATCTCTTTAGTTCGGGGGGCCTATTGAATCCCGAGAGGTCATCGCTCTCCCGTACGGGCTGGCCGTAAGGCCACACCGATAATCGGCTCTCCGGCGACGTTCCAACAACCACCCGCGCCTCGAGCCTCCCCTTCCCTTCCCTTCCCTTCCCCTTCCTTCCCTTCCCACCCGACCGACCGATCAACCGACCGACCGCGATTGCGACGACCGCGGCGCCCGTCCACGACGCGATTGGACACGTGTCCATTCCAGGGTGCGGCACCGCAACGCCACACCTTACGGCAAACACGACGTCCGAGGGAAACGAACAGCCTCAGCTCCGATAACCGAACTGCGGGTTTAACCCGTTAATCAACACGGCGAGCCTTCGGCCTATATACGACGCTCTATATAGGATGCCATAAGCCCTTGGGGGAGGGCGGCAGCTCCGGCCCTCGACAGGGCAGCAGTTCAGAACTCGAAGCAACTAACATAATCACGTCTAACCGGCCGCCCACGGCCGCCGCGACCGCGACGACCAGCCGGCAGACCACGACCACGACCGCGGTACGATCAACCGATCGGAAGAACCGGCTGACGACAATCAATCGATCGACCAAGCGATCAACAACCACGCGCCTCGCTCGCGCACTCACAGGCAGGCAAACTGCCATCGTACGGAGACTCAAGGACCTCCAAGCGGCCGACCCTCCCGGCGCGGCATTGGCACCGCCCGCGCCCACGATACTCCCTTTCCTCACAGGAACAGAATCAGTCAACAAATGCCCACAGCAGCCACCACAAGCGGAAACAACCCATCGCCGAGCGCCAGCCCCGAGATAATAGGTGGGCGGGAATGCGGCTTAAAGACCACGTACGCAATGGAGCGCCGCTCCAGAGCATGATTTACTAGCTATTCCCCGTTTCGAGGTTTCACTTCACTTTCGGCGCTATTCCTTGTACATAGTCTGCACGGTAGTCGCTAGCACGTCCTATGCCCTTCGGGAGGCAGAGATCTCGGGCAGATTTCGACACCGGACGTTAAATAAATCATCATCATCATCGTCGTCATCATCAGATATTCAGGTAGTCATTTAAAGTCAGTAAGAAGGACTCACATGAATCCAAATCATATCCGACCTGTTGGGGGTACTCCGGGGCTTGTATCGGTGTTTGGAGATAGTAGAGGGCACGTGACTACACTACTTCAACCTACGGTCTACGTAGCAGACTTCTCCAGAAACCAAGGCCCCAGGAATCTCCTCCTCTACCAATCAAGCATATTTCTAGCCTGTATTCTGACAAAATTGACCCTACCTCCCCCTTGTGAAAAATCCTGAACGGTATGGCTTTAGCAATGCCAGAAGAGCTCCGCAGTGAACGGAGCTTCTCCGCTCCGCATTCTCAGCAGGACTGTTTAATGGTTGGCCAAAGCATTTCTGGCCTGGATATCTTGAGCTCTTGTGGATCTCCCTTCGGAGCAGTTGGGTGGGGGGAGGGGGGGAGGGGGGGGGAAGTCCTTCGAGGTACTGGTAGTAAATACAGACAAACCCTCAAGAAGTTGGTCTAACCCAACGTAGTCAACATCAGTTTGTCCCCTCCTGATAGCGGAGCGCAGCGCGAGCCGGTGAAGAGTGGACTCACACTTATTCACAACAATCACACTTGGCATCTTTCCCTGTCGATATGGGCAGAGTGTCGCCGCAGTCGTCGCAAACCTAAATTGCCATTTGGAGGGCTTCCCTAAGCTGTGTCAAGTATGATGCCCTTTAGCTGGAGGTCTGCAACTGTTTCATCAGTTATTCTCCTATTCGCAGCTCCTCAGGGAAGAATACGGCGGATTAGATTTCGGGAGTGGGGTAGTGGGGTGGTGTTTGCTAGCTATGTATGGTAGAGTGACAGAAGTACCCCGCCTACTCTAGCCTATGGATAGGTAGCTACCACGATGCCTCTAGAGTCACTAAGAACTTAGGGTATCCCCTCTACCAACATGAGAGACCCCCCAGAAGCACCAACAAGCCTGCAGAGAAGCCTTCGGTGCCCAAATCAAGCAGGATCAGACTCACTGGCCTTACAGTGATTACTCCAACGTCCAATACCACATCCCAGCACAATGGCAGCCCCCCCTGCCCTGGATAATGGCGCGCCAAAGGTCGACATAAAGCCGCTTCTCTCCAGACTCTGGCCGTTACCCCTGGACCAGCCGAGCTCCGTCGTCGCGGACGACATCGCGGAGGCGATATCCCTCTTCTTCACCGACCGAGTCTCGGACGTACAGGCCGGCTCCCTCCTCATGTGCCTGCACTTCACGGAGCTCGACCGCAAGGCGGATGTGATGGCGAAGTGCGCCGCCAAGATGCGCGACGCGGCGGCTAGGATCGACTTCGGGGAGCTGCAGGCTGTGATCCGCAACAAGGCGCTCGCGGAGGGGAACTACAGGGGAGGCATGGTGAGCTCACGGTTCACTCACTCACTCGTACATACCTTTATAATTCCCCCAAGCCAGGCACTTACGGACTGATGAAACGAACCCTCCATTCCCCCCTTCTTTCGACGAAAACGAAAACAGTGCGACATAGTCGGGACCGGCGGCGACAGCCACAACACATTCAACATCTCCACCACGGCCAGCATAATCGCCTCCGCCCTCCTCCTAATTTCCAAGCACGGCAACCGGGCCAGCACCTCCAAGTCCGGATCCGCCGACCTCCTGGCCAACATGACCCCGCGCCCTCCCCAGATATCCAACGTCGGGCCCCGGACGATATCGGAGGTCTACAGGGCCGGCAACTACGCCTTCCTCTTCGCGCCCGTCTTCCACCCGGGCATGCGCTTCGTCGCCCCCATACGGAGGCAGCTCCCCTGGCGGACGCTCTTCAACCTCCTGGGCCCGCTCGCGAACCCGGTCGACTCCGGGGCGCCGCCGGGCAGGCCCCTGGTCGAGGCCAGGGTGATCGGCGTCGCCCGCAGGGAGCTGGGCCCCGTCTTCGCCGAGGCGCTGAGGATGGCCGGCGCGGACAAGGCCATGGTGGTGTGCGGCGCCGAGGGTCTCGACGAGGTGAGCTGCGCGGGGCTGACTTACGTCTGGCGGCTGCGTCGTCGTCCGGGGGCGGCGGCGCAGGAGGAGGGGGAGGAAGGCGGGGAGGTCGTCGTGGACCACTTCACCGTCGGGCCGTCCGACTTCGGCCTGGGCACCCACCCGCTCGGCACCGTGTCGGGGAACAAGGAGCCCGCCGAGAACGCGGCCATCCTGACGCGCATCCTCCGCGGCGAGCTGCCCGACGACGACCCCATCCTCGAGTTCGTCCTGATGAACACGGCCGCGCTGCTCGTGGCGAGCGGCATATGCGAGGCCGACGCGAGCCGCATGGGCGAGGGCGACGACGGGAAAGTCATCACGGAGAGGGGCCCCGGCGGGGAGAGGTGGAAGGAGGGCGTCAGGAGGGCGAGGTGGGCTGTCAAGAGCAAACAGGCTTGGAGGTCCTGGGAGGCGTTTGTGGATGTTACCAATAGACTTGATGGGCCGTGATGTTTGGTCTGCAATTCAACATTGGCTAGATAGTGATCTCTTTTTTCTCTTTCGTCGATACCCACCGCAGTCTTCTTTAGTATTAGACTCAAGGTGTTTTCTTCCCTATCTAATTCTACAGGTTTGGTATCCGGATGTGTGTTCAAAGGGGCTAAAAAATAGAAGAAAAGTTCGGGGGGATGGTTAAACGTAAAGTTGAGCTGAGATACCATGCCGCCAAGTTGAAGAAAATGGCCAATCCCCATGGATTACAGTTGTGTGTTCTTCGCAAGACTCCAGACTTTCCTGCTTTTTGAGAAGATCTTACACCTCGTTTGTGAACATATGAATAAGTAGCTGGCCATGAGCACACAAAGCACCTCGCATCAGGGGTCCTCAATAATAAACGATCAGTGCACGCCTCGCCCGCGGCCTCTTGCCTGGCCATCACGGTGGCCAGCTCCCCTATTCCACCTCCATTTTCCTGATCCTCCTACTCGCACTCCCTGCCCGTCTTCCATAGTCAGGTACGAAAGTTCCTGAAGTCCCTACCTCGAGAGCACTCCCTTGACAGTCCCCCTGATGACTGGCCACCCCTCGAACGCCATCTCGCCGATCTTGCCGCCCTCATCGCTCTCCGCCACCCACTTGGCCAGTAGGTCGTTGCTCTCCTTGGGCTTGACCGACAGGTCCCTCGTGCCGACCGTGATGTGCGGCACCTCGTTGACGCACTCCCAGCCGGCCTCACCCCCATCCAGCAGCCTCACGACGATGGCCATCAGCCTGTCGTCCCACACCACCCGCTCCAGCTGCACGTCGCACTCCCCCAGCTCCGGCGTGTTGGGGTACTTGAGCGAGCCCGGCGGCGCGGCTGCCTCGGCGTCTGTGAACGCCTTCGTGTACCTCTCCCACAGCTCAGGCTTCTCATTGGACTTGGCCTTGTGCATCAGCGTCACGTGGAACTGCGGTTGCATCCGCCGCGTCTGCTGCAGGAGCTTGTACATCCTCGACTGCTCCGGCGTGGCCTTCGAAAATGCTCCCTGCAGAGCGCCGAGCACATCCCTCGATGGCACGCTGACTGACATGTACTCCAAGCCCTTCTTCTTCTTGGGCTCTGGAGGCGGGGGAGGAGGGCCAGCCGCCCGCCCACCTCGACCACCCCGGTCGGGGATCGTGTGTCTGAAGTCGGGCTTGTAGTCCCCCATGGCGGCCTCGACCGCGGCGTCCATCTCCTCAGAGGTGGGCACGGAGCGTATCAGATTCGGGTACAGGGCGTGAAGCTCCGTGACGACCGTCTCCAGGTTGGCCCGCGACCCGGCGGTGGGGTTCAGATCGATGACGGCGTCGAAACCGACGTCCGGGGCCGCCATCTCGTTGCAGGGCTCGAACCGCTGGATGAACCCCTCCATGATCCCCAAAACCTTCGATTTGTCCGACGCGGCCTGGATCGTTTGGTGATTGTCCCCTCTAGCGAGGACACGCTCCTGTGTCACGCGCCGGACCTCATCCAAGTCGTCGTGCACAAAGTTGAGCGCTACCAGCCGCGCCGTCGAGTGCTGGATCCGCACGTCCGTCAGAATCTGTTTCCGCTCATGCCGCTGTGCATTGTTCCGGTCCGCAAACACGGCGTCGTGCTCCTTGAGCTCGTCCAGGACCCATCTGGTGAACCGTGGCGGGCGACCCTTGCCAGAGATGTTGTCGTTCTGTACGAGGCCAAAGTCGAACAGGTGGCTCAGCGCGACTCCGATCGTGGTCTTGCCGCAGCCCAGGGTGGCGATGGGCACGAGGATAACATCCTTGGTCACCTCGCTCTTGGCCGCCCTGCCATATTTGGTCTCGAAGTTGGCCGCCTCGGCACCGTCGAGGTGCTTGTAGGCCAGGAACTCGTCCCGGAGCGCGATTATCCCGTGGTTGGCCTGGTAATCCTTTGCGAGCTTCGGATCCTGGGCCAGGCGCTTGCGGGCATACATGAGGTACTCTTCCGTGATCTGCTGATGCTTCTTGAACCTGGGGGTCTTACCGCTGATCAACGACTTAGTGCATTCCCGCCACTGTCGATACATCAGGTAAGGCTCCTCAAACTTGTATTTGAAGAACCAGTCCTCGTAGGGGTCTGTGCCGGGGCGGGGCGACATCTTGCACCGGATGACGAAGCCCTCAACGGCCCTCTCGCCATAGGCACCCGTCTTGGCGACGTCCTCAAGGAAAGACTTGACCTCCTCAATGTCATCCATGCCGATAAGACCCGTCTGGACGAAACCCCAGTCCTCGGCGAACATCTGGACAGCAGGGCTCGGATAGGTCATGAAGTAGGGCTGGTTGAGGTTGATGCCATGCAGGTACAGCCCGGCCTTGTCCGGCCCGTATGCTAGGATGTGCTCCTCGAAGCTGTCGTCGCACAGCTCGGCGACGGCGGTGACGTTCCGCTTCCGCAGCTCGCGGGCGAGATCTTGTGGTGTCTTGCCAATCTTTTGAAGCTGCTTCTCCAGCAGCCGCTCGCCGGCGACAGCATGGCTCAGATTCACGTCACTACGGGCGCCCGTGGAATGCTTTGAGCAGACGAGCAGGGTGTCGTCCGAGAGTCCGGCGATGAAGATGATGCAGCCGTTCTCCTTGAGCGTTAGCTCATAAGGACCCTGCGTGTTCTGCCTGATGTTGTCCCAATAGGTGGCATTGACCTCCCCGACGTTGAAGAACTTGTCGTAGCCCCGGACGACAATCTCGTGGTCCTTGTTCCGATTGCGCGAGGTGAAGAGACCTCGCGCGTACGTCGGCAGGTCCCTGCGCTTGTAGTCCCAGTCCTGCATCCGCCACGAGTCCACATTGATACCATCGGGGGAGCCAGCCACCTGGAATCTTGTCTTCTTGATCTGGAAGCCGTTTTTGCCCTTCCTGACTTTGTGCTCTTCAAGCCCGCGGACCAGAGCAGAGATCTCTTGTGGATCTTGGGCCTTATACGGGACCTTCATGTTTGGGGTTGCCTTGGGGGCGTCCCCTTGCTGGAGATTAGTCTGACTCTGGGACATGGCTGATGATCAAAGAAGGAAAATGGGGGGCTTATTGTGTGAGAGCCGGCCTCCGGCTGGACAAGCTGCGATTCGGTGACTGAAGGAGTATACCGGCTGCAAATGTGGCCGGGAGCTGTTGGTTGCCCAAAGAGACTGTTCCGCCTGGTGCTGGACTTGGTCGGTGGTAAGCCCCGCTGGATCAAAGATGGAAAGCGTGCAGTTGGAGGGGTGACGCCTTTGTTCCAGAAAATCGTAGCTGTAGCTGTAGCTGTGGTTGTAATTGTAGTTGCAAGTGGAGGTTTGTGGCAACAGACGGATATCAGCAAAGGACGAGGCATGGGATTTTGGGACCATTTAATAGAAAATTGACCGTTGCAAAACATTCAATTCAAGTGCCTAGCTGCTGCGATTGGGGGCTTCCTCGACAGATCTAACGACTAACACAAACGGAAGTTGTGATCCTTGCCAAAGGTACCGCCCTGTTATGTGACTCAAGCGGCGAGCTCCTCCCAATTGGAGGTTGGAACAACCTGCGAACTGCTGCGGCTGCCTTTGTTTTCTGATTGGTGTGGTCACACTATGCTTTCCGTCCCTACTGCGCAGTAACACGTCTAAGTGCTCCGTAGGGGGTACCTACCTCAGTACCTAGATCGGTTAGGTACATGCAGGTAGGCAAGTGTTTGGCGAAGCTTGCTTTCCATGATAGCCTAGCGCACATGAAAGGATTTCGTCTGATAATCATCAACCTAGGAGTTATTCTTCCCATGACTGAAAGCGCTTTGTTGAAGTCTCAAATCGAACCAACATCAATACGTTGGACTCTGAAAAGCAGGTATCTTTCGGTACAGCGCCTATAGAGGCTATTAACGGATGGGAGCGTTCGTCCAGATCGTGCGCTTTGTGACATCACTCGCGAGTCGCAACATAACCGACAAATCTAAATCTACACCTGCCCGATGGTTTTGAGATGCTCGCTACAATTTAACTTGCTATGTAGGTAACATTGGGGCTCATTCGATGCGAACGCTCATAGGAGCGTCGGTTACCGCTTCAGAAGTAACCCTTGCTAGATTGGTCAGGAAGAATTCAAGAGATTATCCCATGATCCCTAGGAATATTTTGGTGCCGTGGGTTACGATCCATTCCGTAGTCCGTAAAACAGTAGAATCATATACAAGAGGATCCTACCCGGGAGACCTATCCACGTGCCTTTCTGCATCACATTCTTTCAAGTCGAGTTTAAACTCCTATGCCCTACAGGTCACGGTAAAGTAGTAGCCCCAGTCGTTCGACAGCTCATTAGATATATCACCGTCTACCTACCTATCTAACCAGGTAGGTCCTGCACTATGTACATAGTAGCACCTGAGCGGTCGGCGGTCCGTCGGACTGGCGCCGCTAAGCTGGATGTATTATAGCGACTCTCATATAAGAGCTCTGAAGGCCTTCTCAGAGAATGGCAACTAATACATGCATTTTAGGATGCGTAGTAGCAAAAATCCAGTTGGAATCCGAAGTACCCTTTTCACAAGATCGTCAGCGAAGCTTCGAAAGGGCCAAAGGGTAATAGCGGTGGAAGTTCGAGGGATGGACTGGACCTCCTGACGGTCGGAATGACGCACGCCGCTTCTTGACCCCCCATCTTTGCCGACCACCACCAGGGCTGCTATTATGAGAAGTGCATAGGTTACGCATCTAAGATAAGTATAACAGAAAATCTCACACGACATTCAGACTCGTCGAGCAGTCGGATTTCTGAATCAAACCGCTCATCCTCGTCGTCGCTGTGACTGGAGGCGGTCCAATCTTTAAGTACCTATCCGCAGGAGAGTTTCTTCTCAAGTACATGTCTGGCCCCCTCCACTTTTCGCCCCTCAGAGCAAGTAGCATCAGGGGCCAAAAAATGCCAGACCATGGAGTACGGGATTACCAAGACCATCAAATCCCATCTGGGTACCTAGTTATACACTGCTACAAGATGCAAGACGACGGAGCCTATCTAAGAGGGGAATCTCGATCTGTTGTGAAAGCTATTGAAGGTCCCACCCCCAAACCATCCACCTAGCCTATCGCTCCAGTATTTCTTCCCTCGGCACTGCAGATTATCAAGATTGATGATTGTGGCTGGCGAGAGCCAACTTCACAGGGTTCCCGCTTAAGAGAGTGTTCCTGCCTGAGAGAGTCGGAAGCCTGATGAGAGCCTCTGACACTTTGTGTAAAGTCGCCTGCCACCTTATGAAGGTACGTCTGTGGATGAGGCGTACCTTCCGGGGTTTCAGTCCGCAGATTCCATGTTCTCTGCGATTTTGAGGCAACGAGCTGCATCGGCATTCTCAGAATTACGGAGGTACGTACACTCGAGGCACGTACAGCAAGCATGTTATGGAGACTGGATAGTAGACAGTGGTCGCCAACACAGCCAACAAGAATAGAAAGTACATACCCACGCACTTCAAAGTGCGGCCGGGACAAGACCCGTGACGTGCCTCCGGTGCCTGCGGTGCCTGCCTATCTTCATGAGACCTGACAAGGTAGGCATAGCCAGGGAGTATGGAGGTATTTAAAGGCGCGAATGGCCTCGCATCTCCGCGCTCACAAACCTACCTACCCAGGCAGTCTTGTCTGTATGTGCGTACTTCAAGTCAGGTGCCCCAGCGAGCGGATTGTCACAACCGCCCTTCCGAGACTGCATATTAAAGTGTGACTGGATTCACTACCAGGAAGGGACCAAGGAGAGGTGTGTCAGCCATTGGGACAAGCAGACATTTGGGGTGAGGTGGCACCCTGAGAGAGAGTTCTTGGGGTGAATGGGGTGTGGTCCCTGGTTGCGCATCATCCCCCCTGATTGGCTGGATGGGCCTATCCATCCCATATTTTCTTGCCTGCCCAGTACGCTAACCTCGCTCTCTTCTTCATCGAAACGGCTCTGTTCTCTTTTCCCTCACTTCAGTTTTTCCTGCTCCCTGTACAAGCACCACCCACCCAACCCAACATTTTCGCCTGTACTCCTCAGTGACCACCCCATCTGCCACTCCACCCAAAACCCACTGTACTTGGTGCTTTCACAGCACCCTCGACACCGCCAAACACCCAATTACTAGCACCCACAAAGAACGCCATTTATGTTCTCTTCAGCTTCCATTCATCTCCAAATCAAGTCTTTCAATCAAAGTCGTCTCTTACCATGCTCGATCAGTGCATCGTCTGTCTAGACAATCTAGACACAGCTGTTCCCCTCCAAGAAGCACCTCCTGACGGGCTCAAAACCCCGACGTCGGGAGGTGTGGAGGGACCAGGCACCCGCTTGGTGGTGGTAGTGGCGGAAGCGTCAACCTCCAGCGGCACCTCCAAGCCTAACAGCGCTGATGAGCCCACCCCTGGGAAATCCGACAACCACCACGAGATAGCCGTCATACAAGTTTGCGGCCACACGCTGCACAACTCTTGTCTTCAAGAATGGGCTGGGAAAGCGAACAGCTGTCCCATCTGCCGTCAAGTCTTTCATTCAGTCAACGTCTACGATAAAGTCGGAGGTACGTCCGTCCACCATCCTAGGAGTCTCCCCCCTCCCTGATCGGTCTTGGCCAAACTGCCCTGCCCGTCAACGCAAGCCCCTCGGCAGCCGAAATTATGAAATCTCACAAAACCGACGAAGAGCTAACAAATACCGTTTGTGATTATATAGGGAAGCTTATTTCACAATACCAAGTCGAGGACAAGAAACAAGTTGCCGAGTTCGATCCACAGACATGGATGGAAGAAAATCCCGAGGAGGCGGAAGAGGAGGCAACTCCATGCCCCATCTGTGGCACTGCTTCAGACGAGGATGTTCTGCTGCTCTGTGACGGGTGCGATGCGTCATACCATACCTACTGTATCGGGCTGGATGAGGTCCCGGACGGCTCCTGGTTCTGCATGGAGTGTGCCGAGCTCTTTGGTGACGCCACTGAACTCGGCCCTCCCCCTCGCCAGCGGATTGCAAGGGCGGCCGCCAGCAACCGGCGAACAACAGACTTCTTCCCTCGCACACAAGCCAGCATGCGACGTGCCAGACGGCGAGCACGGTCGGATGAGTGGCAGGGAGCTTGGGGTGAGATCACAGGCCGGATCTTCGACGCGCTCGAGATCGACCTCGATTCACATGACGGCGACGACGCCCTAGCGGATTATCGAAGGCTGCGTCAGAACCGCGAGCGTGAACAGCGGGAATATGACCGCTGGCAACAACGGTTAAATATCGCAAGAAGAGTCGGTGCACAGGATGTGTTCGCCAGGAGTATTCCCAGTGCTCTCTTGCAGCAACCGGGTGCACCTGAACAGCGCCAGCAGTCTACCTCCACTCCTGAGAGCCGTGAGGAACGACGCGCATGGGGAGCCCTGGAGAGAGCCCGAGAATGCAACGGCGAAGGATCCAGCAACCGCAAGCGCAAGACCCGCTCGATCACTGGCTCGCCGGCGGAACCGCCTCCCGAACCTGAGAGGAGGCTAAAGCGCCCACGAACTCGGCGAATCGGAGTGGCTGCCCCGGCCCCTCCGAGTGAGGGCTCATCGTCCAAGTCACCATCCCGGGCGAACCAGAGACCTGAGGCCGAAAGGAAGCCCGGACCCAGCAACAATGCCAGGTCGCCGGTGAACGAGGACGTCCCCTCGTTCTTGTCATCGCTTCTCCAGGAAGTCGAACAGAGCAGCACCTCGGACAACGAGGCCATTCGCAGCCTGTTCGGCGACAATAGGGTCTTCGTGGATCCATCCTCGCCCGGCTCATCACCATCAGCGTCAGCACACAACAGCCCACGGGCCCTTTCCATTACCCCGCCACCGCAACAGGGCTCCCGCGGTGGTGGTCGACCATCCTCGCCGCCTACCATGTCACCTGCCATGTCGTTAAGCTCCCACATAGAGCCCGTATACCCACCAGCAAACTTTTTGTCGAACAGATCTGGCGGTGACAATAGCGACTCGGAGAGTCGACCATCCAACAACAACCACAGTGATTCGGAGCTGCGACAACCGCGGCCTCGGCGATCGCAGGCGGTCAGGCTTCCTCGGTCACCCGATGCATCGCCCACCAGGACGCCGCTCCCGTTCGAAATGAAAGAGAACATCAGCAGCATCGTCCGCAGCGCGCTGAAGCCGCACTGGAAGTCGAGCAAGCTAACGGCCGAACAGTACGCCAGCATCAATCGCGATGTGTCCAGGAAGATTTACGACGAGGTGGCTGACCCAGCGGCCGTCGACGACGAGACCCGACAGGCGTGGGAGAAGGTGGCCAGTCAGGAAGTTGCCCGCGCTGTCGCCAGCCTCCAAGCTTGACGAGAACGAGAACACCTTATCTTTCGCGAACCCGGGAATGCGTCGCCATGTGGATATATGATGGAAGGGTAAACAATTGGCGTTCTTCAGAGGATCATCGGGGTGCACGGGGCCATTGGCCGGAGTTGATATCGTTAGATACCCGGCGAGGTTGCCTGGATGGCATTATGGTCTTGGTCTCGGTCCTGGGGTCTCTGGGTGTCTTGTCATATTTCCACCCAAGCGTGGGGCGTCATGTTTCAATTATTGTTCATGTTTCCTTTTGCCTTTTTTTCCTTCTTCCCACCTTAGTAAGGTTCGGGTTGTGATGAGGTAGCATGTTCGAACATCGCTAGACGGACGTGGTGTGAATCTGGTTCGCACTTGGGAACGATCGGGCACGAAAGGAGAGCCTGTCTCTTGTTGATACTACTTCTTGATACTCGGTTGCAAATGAGACCGTAAACGCAGCTCAAGTCGCTCGCTCGTGGCCTGCAATGTTCGACATTTGAGCCATTGTCAGTAGACGCTCAGAGATGCCATCAGGGGATCCTAAAAAGTAGAAAAATCCCAAAAGCGGCCATCTTCAATATGCGTCTGCTGAGCGATGAGAAAGGAGGAGCCTGCAGATCGGGGCGCGATGATTGAACAAGTCAATTCCAATGACGGCCGGGTTTGCTATGTGGCTCCAAGCAGCGTGCGACCGGCGGCAGCCATAACAGTTGGCTGACTTCTTGCGCTTGAGTCAAGGGACGCGATTGTGAGCAGAAACTATCTAACAGCAAACCCGGTGGGAGAATCTGCCAAAGTCCGTAAACGAAGGGCACAGGAGCCGCTAGCGAAATCAGACTGCTCTAGAATTCACTCTGGGCACGCGAAAATGATCAGGACGTTCTCGGAGGAAACGGGTCTTGATGATAAGGATTGGTGCCTGTGGTATGACCAGGAGAGAAGGGAAAGGGAAATTTGAAAGGAAATCGGGCGAGGGAAAAGGGCAGAGCAAGCAAATTGTGGGATGCACGGGCCACGGGACTAATCACGTGATGCAGCTGGCTGAAGGACTTCAGGCAGTGGGAAGCCCCTGAGGCCAGTTACCAGCTACGGAGATCGACTGCATTGGACACAAACGTGTTACTGTCGGCCATGTTTATAGGAGCGTATATGTTTCGGTTATGCGGAGAAAAAAGAAAACAGGAATTGTCGTGTGCGGCATAGGCGAAGTGGTACGGAATGTGCGTATTTTGCGTCGGTGGTTCACTGGTTATTCGAGAGAGTCATTCAAGCGATATGCTACCCCTTTGGGACTAGTGTCAGTTCAGAAGCGGCCAGACGATGATCCGCGAGAACTTTCGCCAAGCACTTTTAGTAGGGTCCTATCAAAAAAGTTCCACAGCTCCTAGCAGTCTCGATCACAGCAACAAAGAGGGAATCCGAAGGCCACACGCCACCTACGAGGGGACCAATTCCTCGTCTCTACGCACCATGTCGGTTTCAAGTAGGGGATGGCGCACTGTTCTGGCTCTCCCAAAAGGTAATTGAGTGATTACAGCGTGCGGTCATACCATTACAGTCAGGGATGATTTCCGGACACTGACACCCTCCTCACAGCGTACCCTCAAACATGTTCCCGGTGTGCCAAAGGAAGGGTATCACTGCCATGGCAACAACGAGCATACTCCGCCGCGGCTGCCGAAGCAGCCTCCCTGGCACCACGAGATCCCCTAGCCAGTGAACCGCCCCTTCCGCCACCCAACATGCCCGTCGTCGCCCACCCTAAGGCGATGTACAAGATCAAGTCCGGCCTGATCCTGACGCGCGCCCCCATCCTGACGCGCGAGCCGACCCCCTTCGAGGTGGCCTTCTTCCTGTACCAGAAGCGGCTGAACGAGCGGCTGGTCTCCCCCTTCGTGAAGGAGCTCTACTTCAAGCCGGACACCCCTCCCGCCCTGGACTGGGACCTGAAGCTGAAGGAGCGCAAGGGCACCCTGGCCAAGGACATCGGGCAGTACAAGCCCAAGGGCGTGGCGGCATGGAACGACGAGGCGCCCCTGGGCAGCACGCTGGCCGACACGGACCTGCTCCGGGAGCGGCTGGTCTCGGACGCGGAGCTGCGCTTCAGCGACGACGGCGAGCTGCTCGCGGAGCAGGACCGCGTCAAGGTCGAGAGGCCGATGCCGAGGAGGACGGAGGCGGACGAGAAGGGCGATGTCAGGAGGCTCGACCGCGCGCTGGATAGGACGCTCTACCTGGTCGTGAAATACAGGAGCGGGGAGTGGGGGTTCCCGACGGGGGATGTTACCACAGATGAGAACCTGCATGAGGTATGATCAGCTAGCTGCGTTTCTTTTCTTTCCTTTTTTTTGGGTTTTTTTTTGGTTGTCACTGTTGTTAGACGTCTCTGTCAGATAAGGAGTCCTACGCCGTGCTGACAAGAAAACAACTCACGACAATTAACAACACAGACCGCCGCCCGCGTGCTCGAGCAGGCTGCCGGTGTCAACATGATCACCTGGCTCGTTGGGCGCGTCCCTGTGGCACACCACATCGTAAAGCCTGTCCTCTCAACAGAGGCTGACGTCGAAGGCAAAGGCGAGTCCGAGGGCAAGGGCGAGGGCTCCGCGGCCTCCTCCCCTAGGGTGCACCAGCGGGGCGTTAAGACTTTCTTCCTCAAGGGGAGGATCGCGGCGGGACAGGCGGACCTCGAAGGCAACACCTTGGGCGTGACGGACTTCAACTGGCTCACTCAGGAGGAGCTTAAGGGGGTCTTCAAGCCGGACTACTTCCGGAGCGTGAGGAACATGTTTGCTGAGCGATGATGATACTGCTGGCTGAGGGGAGTCTAGAGGGTCACGCTTTTGTATAATCTACGGCTGTCACACGCACAGCGAACGCCTGTACATTTGGTATGTATCACCATGTTTCAGAGGTAACCCCATATCATGCTTTCATACGCTGGGGTCTCGACCCTTGTGGCTCTATTAAGCGCCGGAATAGCCACGTCTCAATCTTCGCTACTAGCTACACTCACCCGCTATGCTTTTGGATGCGAGCCGACGCTAATGACGCCTTGGTTCACCGACCGGATCTTGCCTCCCACCACGTTGAAGAGCTCAGAATTCCACTCAGGAAGTCGGCCGTCATCCTCCTCACCGTCTTCATCATCCTCCCTGCGGCCGGTCGCATTCTTGGCCTCGGCTCCTGGTGTCATTGGCGTGATTTCGCTTGTCCTATCGAGGCTAGGAGCAGAGCCCGCAGTGCTGGGACCATAGTCTAGAGTGCTGGGGCCACAGTCCAGAGAGGCTGGGAATTGTCTCCGGGTCGGCTGAGGCACAGGGCTTGGCTGAAGGGACTCAGGTGGGAACTGAGGGGTGTAGGTCACGAACCGACTTGGCCTCAAGGCCGACGTGGTCTCTGAGATGTCAAGCTTTGCCATATCTCCCGCCTCGACTTCGCCGGAAGCCTCCAATGATCGCAGCCTACTTAGTAGCGTCGTGTTCTGGCTCAGCCTCCAAGCAAGTTTAAGGAAAACCATTGCAGTCAGCCAGCCTTTGCAGAGTCGGTCAGTCACGCCGTTTTCATGCTAGCTAGATGAGAAGCAGGGGGCCTTGGTGCAACTCACTGTCGTAGCCTGCTTGATGTGCCACCTTGATCGGGGCGTGCGTGGAGTGCACGCGAGGATACGCTTGGTCCTTCAGCGTGGCATAAAGCTGGGCAAGAGGAAGCTCCGGCACGATGCTGTAATCCTCGTCCGTGGCCATATGCTTGGTGTCGACGATCCTGGGGAAGAGGCAGTCTAGATCGACCTTGAACTGCTCGAGGGTGGAAGGGAGGGTCCCGACAAACGAACGATACAGGAAGCAAAGATCAAACAGCGAGTTGTGGCCGACAATGATCCTGTTTCGGGACTTTGCCTGCTGCTCAATCTTCTGGAGTTTCTCCTCGAGTGCGGCCACGCTGGTTTCAGCGTTCAACCCCCTCTGGAGAAGTGTGGGGTCGATCTCCCTTGCGAAGTCGCCACCAACAAGAGCCTCGAAGACAACCCGGAAGCCTTGTTCTGGTCAGAATACCCGAGGCAAGGGGAAAACATGTGGGTGGATCTATCACCGGCAGGGCGGCCCAGTTACTTACCAGTCTGCTCCCGCACAGCAGCCTTGCGCTCACGAATTCGGTCCCGGACAATCTTGTTGCTTGTTAGCGAAGTCCTCTACAAGTTTGCTTGATGGTGAGGTCTCACCTTTGCATCGAATCGGTTAACACCTTTCCGTATGATCTGTATGAATTCGCGGCCGCATTTGGTGATGCCCCTGAGGTTGTCCCCCGCAAAGTCGGTCTCCAAGATCTGAGATATGATGCGAATTTGGAAAGATGTGAGACGATCGGCGTGTGGGTTCTCAATGTTTAGGAAGCTGTCCGCATGCTACAAACGCACCTCACAGTGAGTTCAGTGTCAGTGACCTTTAAACAGCAATCGAGGACTTGATTCATCCACAAGGGCCACGCACCCTGTCACCCAGCCAGTTCTCGATCTCCCTGCGGACATTATCACAGAATTGACGGATGGCTGGCTTCTCCTTGCTTATGTTGACCAGCTTTCTCTCCTGCCTCTCAGGGTCGATGAAACAGTCGTAGGCCTCCTGAGATTCCTCACGGCTGAGGAAAGTGATGCCATCCTTCAGCACCTGTAATGGCAGACCGTCGCTTCTGCTGTTGTTGAAGAAGACAGTTGAGCAGTTGGATAGGGTAAAGCTGCGGTCGAGGAAATTGGCAAGCCGCATGTTGGCAGAGTCGCTGCCGAGATACCACGGAGCGATTCGGAAGTTGAACGTCTTCCAGGCGTAGGCCCCTTGATTGGCCACGGCGTCAGCAACTATCCAGGACAACCGTTAGGCGCCTTGTATTCTATGTTTTGTTTGTTCTCACTTCTCTCTGTCTCGTACCGGAGGCAGGTCATGCCCACCTCCAGGATCTGGAAGGTATTGGCCACCTCAACCGCAGCTTGGTAGTAACTCTCAAGTGTGTGCTTGTCCGTGAGGTCGGAGAGTCCCTTCTTGACACGGACGCCCGTCATCTCTAGATCAAGTGCCACGACTTCAGCGAGTGAAATGGCCTCCAAGACGTCTGGCAGCATTTCCCAGAAGTTCTGGTTGTTGATTTCGACGTCCTGGAATGCCTCCATGATCGATGGCAGTCGTAAGTCGCTACTGCTCGTGGATTCATTCCTTACACAGTAAAGATACCAATATGGCTTCGGGGAGGAAGACCATAGAAACCAGATAAAGTAAGAGCACCGTATCGATGATGCAGTGTAATATCTACCTAGTATGAAGCTCTCACGAAGAAAACCTGGGGTTGGTGCCTGATATATGAACGTGATCCAAGTGTTACGAAATATGGATAGACTCAAGTTTTTGCACCGGCAGGGAGCAAACGGAACACGACGGGCAAGATCAAGATTCTAGGACCTTACCCAGGCCTACATGGGCGTTCCTTCCTACGCAGTCTCTTGCTTGGAAAACCATGAATATCGTTGGTGGCATGGACGAACCTCCATGGTCTCTGGGTTGATTCACTGTTTGCATATTGCCCCCAACAGAATGTGGACTGTTGGGAACAAATGTAATAGAGGGAGGAATCGTTCTTTCAAACAAACGGATCTCGGACAACAGCGTGACGGCTCATCATGAAGACCGGGTGTCTTGATCAACTGGGAAGACACTCGAAGGGGGCATTCTGTTCGATTTATGAAATACTTCCAAGCGCCGACTAGGAATCAGCAAGAGGACGCACCTACTCATAAATGACCAACATGTCCCAGGTGTTCAAGGAAGGATGAGATCTAACAGTACGCGTTCAGGGAGGCGTATGCAAAGCGTCAGAGCCTGTATAAACTGTTAGCTTAGCGAAACGTAAGGGTGATGTCTCCTTGTCTAGCAAGGCCAGCAAACAGACAAACGAAATACTGAATATTAGCCTACCTCAGATGACAGGATGCACCTGTAGCAGAGTCAATCTGAGAGCGAGCTCACCCCCTCCGTCACGTCAAGACAAGAGATAAAGTCTATTTGCGGCATTCTGATTACCTACCTAGGAACGCCATGATGTTGAGATGAATTCGTAAAGTTTTGTCGGTTCCCCATCCCTAACATGGAAGGTCAGGGGCAAGGAGGGATGGTCTCGGAGATGATCAGATGGTCGGCTGATGGTTGTACCCCCGATCTGTGGATCATTCCCCGGATTGATCGTCTATGCCACCGTTAACGGCTCAACACCGCCTCGGCAGCGCCATTCGGGCGGGTCTTTTGACAAGGGTGTTTTGATGCCGGGCCTGGCCTACTGGTACGGATACACTGGAGATCAAGCGAGGAACTTGCACGTTGCTGAGATTGGGGGCGCCCAGAGCTATACTCTGTAGGTACGAACGGGGACTTCTTGTCAATCATGCCCTACCAATCACTCCATTATACTCGAATACTCATTTCCAGAAACTTTCGTCGTCGCGCTAAGCATTGGGTTGTGTGGATCAATGAACCCCGAACAGGGCGTGCTAGGTGTTCTCCAGCTCTCAACATGCCTGGAATCAATTCTTGGTCGCTCCATGAAGCCCTGGAAATGCCGACCCCACCGCTGTGCCAGCCTGCCACCATGGAGAGCACCATTGGATTTTCAGCCGAGGCTAACGCATCCGTAATGGCCGAAAAGAGGTGCACCACCGAAAGCACATGTTTTCACTCCCCACAGCACATCTAGCCGACTACGGACTGGCATTCCTGACACGATGCGCGTCCAAAAACACATCCCTCCGCGTTAGAGATTATTAAATGCTACCCCCAAGCAATTCATTTTCTTGGGCCTCTCGATGTCAATGCAAAGGAAGCAAGGCTGACTGTCGTTGGTGCCGGGTTTGCTTGCGGTTCACCTTCCCACACGTTGAAGTAAACAATGGCCTCCAACGGCATCAACGGCTCCCCCACGATGACGCTGAGCCCAGCAACGTCGGACGCCTACTCTTCGCATATTCTCAGGTCCTCCATATCATCCCTTGCTTCGCCGAGCTCGTCGCGGCATTCCTCATCCGCAAATATCTCGAAGACATATCGTCAGGCCTCAACACTCTTCCTGACGCGTCGTTTGCCAGAAGCCCTGTCCACCGTCCTGCCGTTGATCACCCCTCCTTCTCCTTTGGGGAATGATACCACAGAATCTGCCTTGTTTGAACCCGCACCAGTCGCCAGGGCCTCTCGCACGACGAGGATAAAAGTCTGGAGCCTCTATCTGACCATTCTGAATGCCATCGTCGAGCTGGATCCAGAGGAGGGGAAAGCAAGCTTCGGATCACAGGAGTGGAGGTCGATTTGCTCCAAGGTCCGTGAGGGAGAGGTCTGGGAAGAGGTTGTGCGAAACGGCTACCACGGGGTGGAGGGTGACGTCGACTCCGACGTGGTCATAAATCTGTCAGTTTTGTCATGAGCCATTCCCCTTAGGGCGAGCGTACTGCAGCGATCATCGGGCCTCTGTGCTAACACATACATTCTTTCCATGCTTCAGGGCAACATTACTGCTGGCGCATGCGAGATCCCAAACCCTGAATCAGAAGAGACTGGAGAGCTACCTGGCGGCCTCCAGCACGCCCAACCTGGACCTCTCGAACCGGTTCCAGACGCCGAGCACGCCCCGCGAGAGGTACCGCTCCCCAGCCAAGGGCGCCCCCAGTGGCGCGGACACACCGCGGGACCTCAACGCTCGTGTCAAAATACTCGAGCTGTACACACTGCACGTCCTTTTGCGTAACAATGAATGGGACTATGCGAGAGAGTTCATCGGCGTGAGCTCTGTGCTGGACGATGAGCGCCGCGAGGCCTTCCTCCAGGCGCTGCAGAGCCTCCAGGAGGAGTCGCAGGAGTCCGAGGCGCGGGAGCGCCAGGAAAGGCAGCAGCAGGAGGACCAGCTGCGACAAGACCTCGAGGAGGCGCGCAGGCTGAGGACCGAGAACGAGGAGCGGGAGCGGAGGCGGGTGGAGGAGGAGCGGCTGAGGCGGGAGGGTAGCGAGGTCGACTACGGCATCGAACCGACGCCGAGTGTTGGTGGCGGTTCGGCTGGGTCAAGATCGTCGAGAATTCAGCCACAAGGGCGTTCACCAAAACAACGGACGGGGCCACCTCCGAAGACCCAGGCTAAGGGGAAGTCTGTCGCCTCCCCGGGCTTCGGGACCAGGGCGGCCATCATCATATCTAATCTGCGGGCGCTGATCGAGCGCGTGGGCGCGTCGCTTGGGTCTAACCCGACCTTGTTGATGCGCACGCTTGCGTTCATCGTCGGCCTCATCGTAATGTTTGGGCAGAAGAGGATACGGGAGCGGGTGGCACACATCCTGGGGAGTTCGTGGGACAAAGTCAAGGCTACGGCTGGCATGGGCGTTAAGGTCAGCTACATATGATTTATACATAGCATCAGGGGTAGGTATTGTCCTCGTTATTCTATGATGGGACAACCACTGTATTATATGAGCAAGCCTCACGGCATAGTGGTAATGGGAACCTCATGTAAAATAAATAAAACCCCTGCATTGTATCCCCTCGTAAATAATCTAAGGAACGAACTCGTTTCAAGTCCTTCCGAAGGTGGTATCTAAGGTAATTCTTTTGATGCCCGAGCTTTGAAATAAGCCAAACGCCGGAAAGAAACCCCCAATCCATCGAAACACCGCATGACTCCCGGCCACCAGACGCAGCACACCAGACACACGGATAACATGCCCAGACCCGGGCAGCTCCGGTGCTAGTATGCTCTGTTCGTTTTCTTTTGGTAAAATAGCTGTTGAAGGCAGTCAGTACCAAGCCAGTTCGAGCCCATGAAGGGAGGGGGATTAAACTTACATCCGTCCTGGAACTTCCCAAGTTTATGATCTTAGGACATCCATCTCTGTCCTTCTCCAGCCGCGTGCACTCAAAGCAATAGAATGCATCAGAGATTCCCTGTCATCAGGTGTTAATAATGATACTGTCTTCGTAAGAGAGCGCGAGAAATAAAGACGAGGCGTGATTTATACGGGTGCTTTCTCACCTCTCCGCCACACACAACACACTTGTTCTGATAGTTCCCGAAGCTGCATTCGTCACAGATCCGGACCAACGTGGTCGGCCGGACGTAGGAATCGCAGACCGGGCACTTCCCGTCACATTTGTCGCAGAGGCGACCGATGGCGATGCCGGATTGCTTCCGGCACATGACTAGATCGGGGTGATGCCGAGACATGGTTGTTTATATGCGCCCGGGAAGGGCTTCTGAGGGCAGACCTGGGGAGAGCTGGTTCTGCTTTGTTGTCTTGGGATGAGATCTCCTATCTTGCCACTGAGGTTGAGAAGGCGGCCTGCTGTGTACTGTGTAGAGGCGTGATAAGAAATCAGCGTTATTGAATATCGCCGCCTTCTGCTCGAAAATTTCCAGCCTCTTCTACGGGGCAAGTTGACTATACCCCGCTGTATGCATACCATGTGCACTAATGCGAAAAGGTGGAGACGCAACTACAGATATGATGCATCAGGTGCGTGCTTGATCAGTGGCCGAGACTCAACCCATCGCTTTGCAGCTCTGTGATTCTCTATCATGAGACAATCGCTATCACATCGAGCTGCATGCGCGGCAGTAGCCTAGATGTCTACGCCTCAAGTGTAGGTAGATTGTGTTTAGGTGGTGTTTTTTGGGGGTCGAATGTTCACTAATGAGGCCGCCTCTGAACAGGCTGCAGCCGAGCGCTGGTGCTCCATTGGCCGAGTCAACCACGGACCTAGAGCCCTCGAGACATCCGGAGAGTCAGACGCAAAAGCGGAAAGTGTCTTCAGCATCGCAATTAGGAGAAGACATCACAAGCGTAAAGCGACCCAGGACGGAGGCGAGTGACGCGCCTGGTAACCAGGATACTGTACAAACCGGATCCCAGAGCAAATCACTCGATGGCCAAGAGAATGGGGCGGCAAATCAGGGCCCGCAGACAGACAGCAAGCATCCTGAGGATGAAGATGCCGACGAGAATGCGCCCGCCGATCGGAACGGAAGCTTCAAGCCCAAGACTACATACGCAGATGAGAAACATCTAAAGCTACAGAATCATCCTGGGAATGGCAGCCCAGAAGAGCCCCCACCTCGACCACGGCAGGAGAGTATTGCGAGGTTATCAAAGGATCCAGTTCCTCCGGAAGACACAAGGGCGGAAACCCGCGAACGGCGGGGATCTGAGCATGGCCAAGGCAGGAGACGGGATTTCTCGCTGGAGGAGAAGAAGCGAGGACAGCGCCTCTTCGGCGGCCTTTTAAGCACTCTGAACCAGAGGACATCAAGCACGAAACAGCAGAAACGGCGCCAGGAGGTCGAGCAGAGGCAACATGAGAAATCACAGCAACAGAAGGCGGAGGATGACAAGCGCAGGGTCGAGAGGCTCGCCAAGCTTGACCATGCCCGTAAGATCGAGCAGGTCCGGTTCGATGAGCAATCGGTACGTCTCGTCTAGGCAGTATCTGGGCTCCGATCGTCTTGATAAACCCCATAGGGACCCCAAACGTTAACTCAGCAAACTAGATGCACACTCGTCATTCAAGCATGCTCGCCATGGCACACAGCATCAAGACAAAGAGCAAACCCACACTGGTGAGTAACTACCTAGGAATTTGGCACATGGCCTTAGTCACCCAAGGCTCGTACTTACTATCATCGGCCAGTACTACCGCCCGTGGGAGTTGACAAAGGAGCAAGAGGAGACAATCCGGGACCAGATCCGCGAGGCCGATGCAACAGTTGCCCGGGAGATCGAAGAGTTCTCCAAAAGCAAGAAGCTCAGACTCACTGCGTTAGGCGTCGAATCCCCTCAGCCATCTGCAACCAGAGACTCCACGGTCGGTGAGCCTCAAAGTACCAAAGCCCCTAACGCGATGCCTGCAGCAGCAGCAGAGTCTAGTGCTACTAATCGTCCCCCTTCCAAACACGATCTGGAAAAGGACCAACATGATGAGAATCGAGACGTCGTGGTTGAGACGGAGGAGGATACGGTAATCTACTGAATCATCTGATACCATGCGATACCCCTATATCAATATCTTGCATTTGTTCAGCTTCGTCACTTGTATCAGTATCGAGGTATTACTTCAACCATTGCGCTGGTTTTTCTCGAAGGGACGGCGTTTTATTACTAAGGAGGAATCGGGGAACTGAGAGAGCGGCGGGAGACGGGGAGTGGCCAGCCTGCAGATGAGCAGGGCTGCCTTTATTAACACCTTGGGTTGGAGCTGTCTGACTTTGTACGGTATGGTTCTCGTGACTCAGATAGGTCAGTAGCAGGGTAGATTTCATTGGGATGTAGACAGCCACATCCTTCTTCCCCCTACCCCCAAAAAGGAAGACAGATCATTGATACTGTTTCTCCTGGCGAAACACACTAGACTTGCCCTAGCTAAGTTTGACACCTAGAGCTGAACATTCAGCCTGGACAAGGAAAATCATCGTTATTGGTTTGCTTAGAGCAAGCTCACGTACGGTGGACTCATGTGAACGAGGACTTTCACGTCGGAGGTAGGACTGCAGATAGACCCTCCTTCCGTCATTCCAAGTAAATTATCTCCGACCCGACATAGCACGGACGCTCCCGATTGCTTGGCTGGAGTATCACCTGGCGGGTTTGGTTACAAGTCCTGTACATATCATCAAAGGCGCGTATCCATAGTTCGTACTTTTTCGTTGATAATGCGAACCTCGTAAATGCACAAACGGAGTCGCGGTGAGTGGATCAGTCATCAGTCCAACCCTCCGCGATCGAGGGCGGTACGGATTAGGCGGAGAGGGGCCGTTGAGAGATTTAATAGGTTTAACAGGTAAACTCGCAATGATCTTTGGAGGCTTAGATTAAAAATCAAACGACCGGTGCCGCTGCGACTGAGGAACCACCGGAGAGACCGACCACCGCGGGTGCGGGCCAGCTGCCTCGGCATGCCAGCTCACCTAAGGAATGAGCAACGAGATCGGGTTACCGTTGACCGCTCGATTCCAACTGTCGGATTCGGATTCGGATTCGGACCATCTGGTTGAGAGCTACGAATCCTGTGAAGTGTAAACTACTTTACCAACCCACCTTACCTACATACTTACCTGCCTCGGTACTTGAGTGACTGACTTGGCGACTGGCATGCTGGAGCCCTTGCCCGGGGCTGATTCGTCCGGTTGGTGATTGCTCTGTCACCGTTTCACACCCTCACTATTTCATCACAACTTATTTATATCTAAGGAGGATCTCGTGCCCAACACTTGTAAACTTCCTGAATCCGTCACCCTTCATCAAAAAGACTTGACACTCCACTGAGTATTGAGTGAGGATTAAACACCTCCCTCAGTGAATTCCGATTCTGAAAACATCAAAGGAACGTAGCAAATCAGCCCCAACAGACAGCGATCCACGCTAGTCTGCTTCAGGACCGAGTCAGCTACCTGCCCTCCTACGCACCTGGGTACTTCTTCTGATTTTGCTCTTCTTCATCATTTCTTCATCTCCTACCACAAGACAACCGTCAGCGTCGTGCCAAAAAAAAAAAAACGAGGACCGAGGGAAAACATGGCATCCAACAAGCTCACCCCAGACGACCCCCGCGTGGAGCACCACGAGACCACGGTGAGGGGCAAAAAGTACCACTACCTCCTCGCCAAGCCGGCGGGCGGCCACAAAGCTACGGCCCTGCTCATCCACGGCTTCCCGGACCTCTCCCTGGCCTGGCGCTACCAGGTGCCCGCCCTGCTGGAGAAGGGCCTCCAGGTCGTCGTCCCGGACATGCTCGGGTACGGGAGGACGGACGCGCCCGACGCCGTGGAGGAATACAGGATGCGGAGCATGGCGGACGACGTGGCCGCGCTGCTGGAGAAGGACTTCCCTGAGGAGAGGAAGGTCGTCCTGGGCGGGCATGTGAGTGTTCGAAAACAATTTTCATTTGGGGTTGTCGAAATATGTTTTCCAATCCGAAAATGTTTCCTTGTGTGGAATGCTGATGGAGACACGCCGTAACAGGACTGGGGCGGCCTCTTCGTCTGGCGCTTTGTGGAGTGGTACCCCTCTAAGGTGTCGTGCGTCTTCAGCGTCTGCACCCCTTACTTCCAGCCGATCCCCGTCCTGGTCTCCCTCCCCCAGCTGGTCGAGAGCCTCCCCAACTTCCGGTACCAGCTGCAGTTCGCGGGCGACGAGGTCTCGAGGCGCTGCGCCGAGGGCGGCAGGCCCGTAATCCGCCAGTTCCTCAACTGCCTCTACGGCGGGCTGGACGACGAGGGGAAGCCTGGCGTCAGCGTGGCCGAGGGGGTCGACTTCGCCCGCATCTCGAAGCTGAACCGGTCCGCCCTGGTTAGCGACGAGGAGCTCGACTTCTACGCCGACGAGTTCGCCCGCCACGGCATGCACGCCCCGCTCAACTGGTACAGGACCAGGGCGGTCAACTTCCCGGACGAGAAGGAGCTCGCCGAGAGGAAGGCGGCCGCGGGCGAGGGCGGCGCCAAGATCGCCACCCCCGCCCTCTTCATCTCCGCAACCCACGACGACGCGCTGCCCGAGAGCATGTCCGTGGGCATGGAGGCCGTCTTCGAGAACCTGACGCGGCGGTCGGTCAAGGCCTCGCACTGGGCGCTGTGGCATGCCGCTGATGACGTGAACAGGCACATTCTGGAGTTCGTGGACCCCGTGGTCAAGCCCAAGGCTTCAATCTGAGGAGGCGTGAGAGTGTGAGCATGGGTGGATATGGAACCGGAAGCAGGAGGACACTACTCAGAGTTATCTGGCGCGTTGATTCTAGATTGGGCAATTCTTGTGGTATCGCCGGTAAAAATAACAAAAACTTGGGGAGTGGTTATCATTACAACGTTGGCTGGGCTTAGGGGGAACTGCCTAAGTGAACAGCCACATCAACATGGCGATCTAGCGCGTCCCTTTCCGATGTCCTCCTAATCCCAATGCAAGAGCAGAAGCGTCCCAAGCGAAATGTGATTCCTGTCTTCAGTTATTATGGTTCGACCAATATGACCAACACGACAACCAGCGAGGCCCCTGGATGCCTTGAAGCCGTCCGGGAAAATCGAGCCGGACACGGGCCGTGGTTCGCCGGAAGAGTAGGCAGCGCGTGCGCCTGTCGAGCCCACCCATGGAGGTTTTCAGGCAATAGTGTATGAGCTGCAGTAGCGATGGTGTGGCTATACACCGCCTCCCCTTCCAACAAGCACAGTCACGGGAAGACCTGGGGATAGGCGTGCGGTCCTGATGCGGGCCCTGGTGAGCTGGGCTAGACTTCTATGGGCGGCTCCTTCCTCAGCTGACAACAAATCATGTCCGCCGCTCAATATCTACCTCGGCGTGCGTTATGCATCGTATATATGTGGCAACTTCGTACGCATTTCAGCAGGATGCGATAGTCGAGGAAGTCGGGTTGGCGAAGGGAGCGACAAGCTTCGAGATTGGGTTTAGTCACTATCGTGAAGACGTTCTGTCGGATGAGTTGCCGCAAAAAGAGCGCCGATAGGCAGGGGCAGCAGTGCTAGCCACCAGCCCGGATCTGGACAAACTTCGTCCAGGCCCTTTGAAGGGACTCGGTTGTGCCACCGCAGCCTCACTTGGAGGAGAGTTTATGGCCCGAGATGACGGGAGCGGCTCCGGCTTTAGCCTTGGAGTTCGCCTTTCCGCACATAGCGCATGCTGCATTAAAAAAAAAGTTCAAAAAATCTTAGCGATCTTGCCTTTTGCGTATAATAAGGAAGGCTCGCGGCAAGACATACCATCAGCCTTGTATGCGCACATGTGGCAATACTTGTGGCCCTGGGAAACCTTGGCCTTGCATTTGTCGCAGGAGCTGTCGCGCCGTGTCAGCCTTTGTCTCCGGCCACCGCAGCACAGCCGCAGAGTTGGAGCTCTCACCTGGAATATTGAGCATATGGGTTCTTGGCACTCTTTGAGAGCAGTTTGCTCTGCGGGGGGCTTGTTAGCTTTTGCCTTTTTTTTGTCATTTCAAATTTTGTCGGTCAGGGGGTAGGGAATGTGTGAACCTAGAAGCGGAGGAGGATGGATGGGTGAAAGAAAGAGACGGAGACAAACCTTGGCAACGCCTGTCTGGCCTAGTGTAGCCGACCTAGTCTTGCTGCCAGACGCTGCTGCTGAGGACGACGACGATGACGCTGGGGAACCAAAGTAAATGTCGGACTTCTTCTTCACGCCTGGCGTCGCCAGCGTTGTGCTCTTTGAGAGCCTCTGGCACTTCGCGCAGACCATTGCGTTTCGCCGTCCGTTATGTCGTGGGTGTTTCTTCAACGCCGATCAGGGTGGGGTCAAGAACGCTAGCAGGCAAAATAGAGAATAATCGGGGGTTTCAGATGGGATTGTAATAAGCGGTGTACCTAGGTATGCAGTTAATCAATATGAAGTTGTAAACAAGACACATAGATCGAGCCAAGTGACTGAGGCAATATCAGAGTCCCCAAGAGCTCCTCCAAATATATGTAGGCTATGCGTACTACGTAGAAGAGTGTTCGTCACCCTAGAATGGGGAGGCTGACATACATCAAGTATGAAATGATATGCTGCTGCAGGCAGCGAAGTACCGAACCGAGCAAGTTCTACGGCAAGACTACAGCCCAAGCTGTAACTTGCTAGTGAACGATACAACTACTCATACCGTGTGAAATATCCCCAAGCTAAAACGCCACCACTAGCCCTGTTGGTTCCAGGGCTTGATTGTTAATTGGACGATTTGGTACTGAGACGGCAACCTGAAAGGCGCAGGAGGAGCGGGGCCAACCCCTTTATTAGCAGTAGCGTTGCTGGCTCCAGGTGGCCAGCCGGCAGCCGCTCACTGGTTGCTGTGCTGAATCCGGGGCTTGGCTGGGTTTATTCATAGCAACAAGCCCAAGTTCTTTCCTGTGACGTCTGGTCCTCTCATAGTCATCACCCACCCCTACAACTTACTTACGTAGGTCTCTCATCGCATGTCTTGGCTGCTGGGGAAGGGAGCTTCAATTCAAAAACGAGCCATCGGTTTTTTTTTTTTTTGCGACAGCAAGTTTTCGCGAAAGGCAAAGAACTAGAATGCTATGTTTGCAATGCTCGATTGATGCACGCCAATTCTTAGACAATCGGCAATCTTAAAAAAATCACCTCGCCGGCAATTTATTGATCCTCAACTCCGAAACAGCAAGCTGTGCGACCCCGTCAAACCTGTGCAAGTAATCTGTTGTGTCGTACGTAGTCTCTGCGCCAAAAAGAGGCTGTGCAATTCGCCAAATTCTGGATCCCAACCGTCGAGAGAGTCGTCACGTCTTTTCAGCCGCCGAGCCATCATCACCCAGCGCCATCTGGATCTCTACCGACGACGGCTGATCAACGACCTGATGAACAACCAGAATTTGCAACAAAATTTCATCGATCTCGGCCTCTCTCGGTTCTCTTCCGCATGCTACGAATTCCTCATTCATAGTTAGCTCCGACCTGGAGGCTCCGAGACGGTCTCTGTTTCTTCAATTTTCTATAATCCCACCGGCCCGCTGACGACCTCGCTCGCGGACGTCAAACCCAGCCATGGCTGGCCAACAACCTCCCGGGCAACCGGGAGCATCCAGGCACGACTTTCTACTCGATCTTGACGATGAGCAGCCAGTTTACAGTCAAGGGCAAAGGTCAACCCTGAACGACGACGAGCTGCTTAGGACATACACGCAAGACCAGGCGGCGCAATCTCGTCCCTCAATCTCGTACGACGACTTCGTTGGCGCCGGCCAGACATCATCACATCCAACAGCGAGGCAACCACCACCCGGCGCAGGCGGTGGGCGCTCCCACTCGGCGTCGCAGAGAGGTCCATACCTCGCTGACTCCGGCCGTCAGTACAGCCAGACCTCTGAGCTGGGGAACTACCAGCGGTACGCAGACGACGTAGACGACTACCCAGACGATGGCCAATCCTACTACCAACACGGCGGAAGTATACCAGCCGACAACCCCAGCCACCCGGGTCGGGACTCCGCTCGTAAGAGGAACAGCGTGCTGGGTATGGGCGGCGGATTCTTCGGCCGTGCCAAGAAGATGCTTGGAATGGGCGGGCAGGGCTACTCAGAAATGGACCTGCCCCTCACAGAACCTGGCGGGCAGCAGAGGACAGGCACAGGCGGAAGCGGAGCGGGAAGCGCAGCGGGAGCCGGAGGCGCAGGAGGACAACCGACACCTCAGCAAAAGGCCGGGAAAAAGTTTGAGATGGGAAACTTCAAGTTCGGCTTCGGACGCGGGAAGCCGGACCCTTCGACCCTTGGCCCCCGAATCATCCACCTCAATAATCCGCCGGCAAACGCGGCCAGTAAATATGTCAGCAACCATGTGTCCACGGCCAAGTACAACGTCGCAACCTTCCTCCCCAAATTCCTCTACGAGCAATTCTCCAAGTTCGCCAACATCTTCTTCCTGTTCACTGCTGCCCTCCAGCAGATCCCGAATCTCTCCCCGACAAACCAGTACACCACGATCGGCCCCCTCATTGTGGTGTTGATGGTGTCTGCGGGCAAGGAGCTGGTCGAGGACTACCGCCGAAAACAGGCCGACAAAGCCCTCAACCTGTCCAAGGCCAGGGTACTGCGAGGCTCGTCCTTCGAGGAGACGAAGTGGATCAATGTCTCAGTGGGCGACATCATCCGAGTCGAGTCCGAGGAGCCCTTCCCGGCCGACCTGGTCCTGCTTGCCAGCTCTGAGCCCGAAGGTTTGTGTTATATCGAGACGGCAAACCTGGACGGTGAGACGAACCTGAAGATCAAGCAGGCAATACCCGAGACTTACGGCATGGTGAGCTCGAGTGAGCTTAGCAGACTGGGGGGCAGGATCCGGTCGGAGCAACCCAACAGCAGCCTTTATACATACGAGGCCACCCTAACGATGCAGGCCGGCGGGGGCGAGAAGGAGCTGCCTCTGAACCCGGAGCAGCTCCTGCTCCGAGGCGCCACCCTCCGGAACACGCCGTGGATTCATGGAGCAGTGGTCTTCACGGGCCACGAGACGAAGCTGATGCGCAACGCTACAGCCGCGCCGATTAAACGCACCAAGGTCGAGAGGCAGCTGAACATCGCCGTCCTGGGGCTGGTCGGCATCCTGATGATACTCTCCGTCATCTCCACTGCAGGCGATCTTATCACACGGCGTGTCTACGGCTCCTCGATATCCTACATCCGCCTGGACGACGCCAACGACGCGGCCGAGATCATCAAGGTTTTCTTCCGGGACCTGGTCACGTACTGGGTGCTCTTCTCTGCCCTGGTGCCCATCTCGCTGTTTGTCACCCTTGAGATCGTCAAATACTGGCACGGCATCCTGATAAACGACGACCTCGACATCTACTACGACAAGACCGACACGCCCGCGAACTGCAGGACTTCGAGCCTGGTCGAGGAGCTGGGCATGGTCGAGTACGTCTTCTCGGACAAGACGGGCACGCTGACCTGCAACATGATGGAGTTCAAGCAGTGCTCCATCGCCGGCATCATGTATGGTGAGGACATCCTGGAGGACCGCCGGGCGACTGTCTCGGATGGCGTTGAGACGGGGGTGCACGACTTCAACCGCCTGCGCGAGAACCTGAAGACGCACAAGACGGCGCCGGCTATTGAGCACTTCCTTGCCTTGCTGTCCACCTGCCACACAGTCATCCCAGAGCGCAACGAGGAGACGGAGAAGATCAAGTATCAGGCGGCCTCTCCCGATGAGGGTGCCCTCGTGCAGGGGGCCGCCGAGCTGGGTTACGTCTTCTCGGCCAGGAAGCCGCGGACGGTGATGATCGAGGTGGAGGGCCAGGAGCTGGAGTACGAGCTGCTGGCGGTGTGCGAGTTCAACTCGACGCGGAAGCGCATGTCGACCATCTACCGGTGCCCGGACGGCAAGATCCGAATCTACTGCAAGGGCGCCGACACGGTGATCCTGGAGCGGCTCAATGACAACAACCCGCACGTGGACGTGACGCTCCAGCACCTCGAGGAGTACGCCTCGGATGGGCTGAGGACGCTCTGCCTAGCCATGAGGGAAGTGCCCGACCACGAGTTCCGCGAGTGGCAGGCCGTATTCGAGAAGGCCGGGACAACGGTCGGGGGAACCCGTGCCGAGGAGCTTGACAAGGCGGCCGAGATCATCGAGCATGACTTCTACCTCCTTGGGGCGACGGCCATCGAGGACCGGCTCCAGGACGGGGTGCCCGAGACGATCCACACGCTGCAGAACGCGGGGGTCAAGGTCTGGGTGCTCACGGGCGACCGACAGGAGACGGCCATCAACATCGGCATGAGCTGCAAGCTGCTGAGCGAGGACATGATGCTCCTGATCGTCAACGAAGAGACGGCCGAGGCGACACGCGACAACATCCAGAAGAAGCTGGACGCGATCCGCACGCAGGGGGATGGCACTATCGAGATGGAGACGCTAGCCCTGGTGATCGACGGCAAGTCGCTCACGTTCGCGCTCGAGAAGGAGCTCGACCGACTCTTCCTCGACCTGGCCGTCATGTGCAAGGCCGTCATCTGCTGCCGCGTGTCCCCCCTGCAGAAGGCGCTGGTGGTCAAGCTGGTGCGCAAGTACCAGAAGGAGTCGATCCTCCTGGCCATCGGCGACGGGGCCAACGACGTGGCCATGATCCAGGCGGCGCACATCGGCATCGGCATCAGCGGCGTCGAGGGCCTACAGGCGGCCCGGAGTGCTGACGTGTCCATCGCGCAGTTCCGGTACCTGCGGAAGCTGCTGCTCGTGCACGGGGCCTGGAGCTACCAGCGCGTCAGCAAGGCCATCTTGTTCTCGTTCTACAAGAACATCACGCTGTACATGACGCAGTTCTGGGTGAGTAGTTTTGTTCCCCCGCTCCCTCTGCCCCTTTGCACCCCGCGTTCCCCGTTGTCCCAGGATGGTTTGAGTATCTCTTTACTAACCTATTTATGCGTAACCACATGCAGTACACTTTCCAAAACGTCTTCTCGGGCCAGATCATCTACGAGTCTTGGACGCTCTCCTTCTACAACGTCTTCTTCACCGTCCTGCCCCCCTTGGCCCTGGGCGTCCTGGACCAGTACGTATCCGCCGGCCTGCTGGACAAGTACCCGCAGCTGTACGGCATCGGGCAGCAGAACCGGTTCTTCAAGTTCAAGAACTTCGCTCAGTGGATCGGGACGGCCATGTACCACTCGCTGGCGCTGTACATCGGCGGGGAGATGTTCTGGTGGAGCGACCTGATCCAGGGGGACGGCAAGATCGCGGGCAAGTGGGTCTGGGGCACGGCCATGTACGGCGCCGTGCTGGTGACGGTCCTGGGCAAGGCGGCCCTCATCACCAACAACTGGACAAAATACCACGTCATCTCCATCCCTGGCTCCTTCGTCATCTGGGTCATCTTCATCGTCGTGTACGCCACCCTGTTCCCCCGCTGGGGCATCTCGATCGAGTACGACGGCCTCGTGCCCCGCCTCTTCTCCAGCGCTGTCTTCTGGCTCCAGCTCATCGTGCTGCCCGCCTTCTGCCTCCTGCGCGACTTCGCCTGGAAGTACGCCAAGAGGATGTACAGGCCCGTTGCGTACCATCACATACAGGAGATCCAGAAATACAACATCCAGGATTACAGGCCTAGGTACGTTTATTTTCTCCCCCTTTCTTTGCTCCCGCTCCATCCCATACTCCATCCCTCTGGCCTCTATCTACATATATGCAATACACTCATACAGATGCTGACACAACCTTCCGAAATAGAATGGATCAATTCCAGAAGGCGATTCGCAAGGTGCGACAGGTGCAGCGGATGAGGAAACAGCGCGGCTATGCCTTCTCGCAGGCGGACGAGTCGCAGACGCGGGTTCTGCAGGCGTACGATACGACACAACACCGTGGCCGGTATGGCGAGATGGCCTCATCGAAGGGGAGGTAATAGGAAATGCAGGACTGTATATCAAAGTGTTATGTGGTTCTGATGGTTGGAGAGGCCAATCGAGAGAAGCTTGGAGAGACCCATGGGCAGGCCATGAGGTGATCAGACCGTCGACATGCCCGCTAGTGCACTGCCATGCTTCCCCGTTATTGCATCTTTGTGGTTTCTAGCGGTCGGGAAATTGAGGCAGGGGAAATCGACAAGGTGGAGAAAACAAAACAAAGAGGTGTCCCGGCGCTCACCCGTCGCCAGAGCGCAGAATCACCAAGACTCATCATGGCCTGATCCCCGATGTGGGGGAGGGGTCGGCTAGGACAAAAGGAAATGAAGACGAAGACAAGGACGAGAACGAAGAAGGACGATCAACAAAACGAGAAAGAGAAGAAAATCGAAACGACGGGCGCATCGCACACGCCATCATATCCATACATTATCACAGCTATTCTTTCACCGTCACAACTCATCATCGGCTGGTTCGCCGCCACCGTCCACTATTACCACCAACATCATCAAGGGCATCGGCAGCCGTACCCGAATTGTCCTCGATATCATCACGCGGACATGCGGCTGCTGCTTTCTTCTAGGGTCTTACTCGTTACATTTGCCTAGGCCTTTGTTTGTTCTATAATCTTCCTGTTCTACTACCTTTTTTTTTTTGGTTTTATCTCGGATGGATCGAGCCGGAAAGGGTATAGGCTTACCTACCAACCACATTTCCTCTCAACCCCTTATTATTCTCATTCTTTCTTTTTCTCTTTTCTTCTTTTTCTTTTTTCTTCTTGTTCCTATCTGGGTCTTACTGCGGGATGGTATTTGGTGCTGAGGTGTTTTGCGTGGCACCTTGGTTTTTTGTCCCTTTTGCTTTGTGTTCTTTCTGTCCATGGGCGCACAAACCAGAAGGTACTACGCCATAGAGAGATCGAGGTTACGATGCTCCAGAGATCCATCCATGCCTGTCATTCTGAAGCTAGTTATTTTGTGGCAGTCAGCGGAGGGTCTTGAGGGATTGATTTGTGGTTGTTCTTGTGTGTCACGTCCCTTCGAGTCTATTCTCTATATGTGTGTCTGTGTACCTGTGTGTCTGTATGTCTGTGTCTGTGTCTGTGTCTGTGTCTGTGTAGTGTCCATCCTCTCTTGACCCCCTTTGACCTCCTGTCCGTCATCGAAGGCTTTGACAGGTCGCAACATGGGCGGGCGAATCCAGTGCAATCGGCATCTTCCCTTCTCCCCGTGTCCCATGTCTTACCGACCTTCCTCTGTGCTCCGTAACAGCACCGCCGCCCGTCCCACGCCTTGTCGCTCCGCCATGTCCTCACCCGATCGCGATGGGTAATCGTCCACAAGATAGAGGAGAGGGGAAAGAGGTGGTGCGTGCGCTACCCTGTCCAACCACACTGCTAGCTACCTGGCTCCTCCCTCCCCCGGGACAAGGCCGCATGAGGTACGTGACACGGTGAGGGGTAATACGGGTGGAGGAACAGGAGAGGAAAATGCATGTCGAACAACACAGATTCCTCTCGACCTTGCCTGTTTGTTTGCTCAACCCCCTTCTTCCCGGCACAATGCTAGGCGCTCGACGATCGTTTCACCTTCCCTCTTGTGAGTGGATGATCCCAGCAGCCGGCCAGACACCCACTAGAGGGAGTTAGTTAAGTTTGGTTTACTCTCTGCACTCGCTCCGGCTCTTGGTCACCGTGATTGTGACTGTCGCGTCCGCTCTGGCGCGTGCAATCGACGGAAGGATGCATAGCGTCAGGGTTGGGTCTGGTCTAGCCTCATTCCCTTCAGGTCAAGGGCCACCACACTCACTACGTACTACCCATAGGCATAGAGAGAGAGGCTTAAACTTTGATGTGTCGGCATCTGAGGCCGTGGAGTAGTGTAGGTAGCTGGCCGGCACTTCCGTGCAGATAGAGACACGTAGAGCGAGACAGGAAGATATGGAGAGACAATCCATTCCCCCCACCTTCGTCCCCGGATGTACGTACTGTGCGATCTGTAAAGTGGGGAGCGGGGGCGCACGGCCAGAGCTCTCCTGGTGATCCTCAATCTAATCTTTGGCTTTTGGCGGGTGTAGATGCTCTGCCGAGACAGGTTTGTGATGGCCGATAGGTAAGCACGGGAAGGATAGTCTGGTATTTGATGGCGCAATCGCTCGCTCTGTCGTTGAAGAAGCACACACCTTCCACTCCTTGCCTTGATACCGTCCCTTTTCTTTCCAGCTCCAATGGCTCAAAGCTCCACCCCTTTCCCCTCGCTCGGTAACAGGCTAAGGTAGACGAGGAGAGGCTAGCAAAGACCAACAGGACTAGCACTAGAACCCAGGTACGGTAGATAGGTGACGAAAGAGGGGACACCCCTTTTGGGCTCCGGTAAGAAGGG